>JBBPBK010000041.1:0-191975 GCA_039720395.1 Liquidambar formosana | reverse complement strand
GGGATGATTCAACGTTATTTGAAAGCCTTAAGAAAGGTTTCTGTCATTCACTCATGTTAAGGAGGTCCTGTGATTAGTTTTGCAATTCTCACAATGAGGGATTGACACCATGATACTTTGGAATAAATAAATTAATTCTAGACATTGAAGATACAGTCATGTTGCACAGTCTGAATGGAAAATAAAAAAACAAAGAAAAAAGAGTAATTACATAGTATATTATCTAGTTTTTAGATGGAATTAAAAAGCAAAGAAACCACATCATTGCATGAAGTTACTAATCAATTGAGCAACATCATAAAGATATAGTAGAGGTTACCTTCATATGTTGAAGAAATTTAATCGTGGATCAGCAGCAGCAGAGAAGTCACTCTTCAAATTCGATGTTTGGGAACTGAGATATCTCGGCCCAGTCCTCTTCGGTTGCTCTTGGCAACGTTGCTTCAAAATAGGACACAATTTGATTACCAATTTCTCTAGTGGTATTGTCAAAAGGTGGTGCGGTAGTGCCTTTAGTTTGGGGCAATACTCAATTTTCAAGGAACGAAGGCATGGCGTTATTGTAACATCTTCTTCTCTTCTCCTTGTGAGCACGGTATCCCACTGTTTCCACCCATTCATTCTGTAAAAAGTGAGTTACTTCAACATTGGGAATGCAGTTATTACTGATGCATCTGTTTCGTCATCTACATCTGTTGTGTCATCATCAATCCCAAATCCCAAAATTTCAACACCCACTTTTTTCACTCTATCCATATACTTCAGTTCAAGAGATTCAAGGAATGGCAGTTTCCCCAAAGGAGGCAAATGTGCACAGTTGCGACAAAAGTAGAGCATTAGCTTTCTCAGGTTGGTTAACGACATAATCCAACTGGGCATTAAGGTGCCTCTGAAGTAGCGTATCTCTAAAAATTCCGAGTTTGGATGTGGTTGTAAGACTTCAATTACACCATCACTCTTCCCTTTTATTCCGACCGGAGAGAACTCAAGACACAAACCAACAAGGTGTTTCTTACTCTTCAATTCTGCTTTCCTAGCCTCATTCTCCTCTACCATATTTGCCAACCCTCTTATCCTTAGACGCCCCTGAAGATTGTTCAAGTTCTCAGATCTCCAAGCTTAAAAGCCTTCTGTCATCATCACAGCCTTTTACATAGAATTTGTGTAATGTCTGAAGAGAGCTTAATCTCCCAATTCCTTTCGGCAAGAACCATATTTTGTAAGTCCAAGAAATTTCAAAATGTCACAAATTAATAAGTTTTCCCATCCCTTTAGGAAGTTCCTTGAGACACCAGCAGAAAGTAAGATCCAAAGTCTGCAAATTACATAAATCACACTTCTTCGGGCAACTTTTCAAACCTATTATTGGATAAGTTGAGGTATCTCAGATGTATCAATTTCCCTATCTCCATCGGAAGTTCATTAATTAGGTTCTTACTCAAATCTAAAGCCCAAAGACATTTCAAATGACGGATTAAATCAGATAGGGCATTACCAATTCCTGTGGTGACTTTAGGCAAAACAAAGAGGGTGTGTAGATTACCTTACTGTAAATTGAGACAGAAAATGACGCTTTCGTAGAAAGTATTACAGTTGAATGACGCCCCCGTTCTTGTGGATGAACTTGGCTTCTCTCTTTCATCAACCTCGTCATAAAACTTACATTCTTTGTAAGATACTGGGCAAAGTCATATACTATGTCATGCATCTTGCAACTTCTAATGCTACCCATCCTCCTCGTCTTTCTCAAGATCTTGAAAGAATGACCGCATAACTAAGTTTTCAAAGTACTCCAGACCAATTGTTTCCATCTCTGTACTTCTCCTTGAGCTAAGATAGCCTTGTGACATCCAAAGCTGAATCAGCTTATCTGTAACTATCACATGATCTTTTGGAAAGATGGCACAATATGAGAAGCATCGTTTCAGTGACGATGGCAAATCATAATAGCTCAAGAGTAGGGGAGTAAAAAGGCCTTTTTCGACCTCTTCCAACTCCCATAGTTCACTATCTAGAACATTCTGCCAATCTTGTTTTGTTTTCCTTGAAGCGCATGAGGCTCCCTAGAGTCTTTGCAGCGAGATTCAAGCCCTTGCACTTGTCTGCTATTTTCTTACCAATCTCTTCCAATTTCAAACGGTCCTCCTACTTCTTCCAAAAAATGCTATCTGGCCAAACAAGGACTAGCACACCTCCTTCGACAATTCCTCCAAGGGGTGCATATAGGTGGCACCCATCTCTTCGCCACTCTCTCATCCCGTGTGGTCACCAAAATTCCACTTCCTTGAGCACCATTCTTGAGAAAATGTATCAATGGTTCCGACTTCTCGTTGTCTTTTGCCCATACATCATCTAGGGACAACAAGAATTTCTTCCCCGAAATAAATTTTTCAATTCGTTCAAGCCAGAGTCTGTAACTCAAACAGATTTGGGGCATTATCTTCAAGAGCCTCAACAATCGTTTTGGCAATCCTAATTTCATCAAAAGGATCCGATACACACACCCAAATTCTTTTATCGAAATTGGCCTTCACGTCATCGTCGTTGTAGGCTAGTTGGAGAGAGTTGTCTTGCCGATCCCTCCCATTCCAACAATAGAGATGATATGGAAGCCCCTTTCTTCTTGACTACGCCCACTCAACAACTTGGTCCCTATAGTTTTCTTGCCCTGATCACGACCATACACCTTCGATACATCGACAAAAGAGGTCTCTCAGGTTCATCAATGTCTGTAGTTGATTTAAAATTGTACCTCTCTTTCTCATAGGCAATCGCATCAACTCTTGATTTAATTCTTTAATCTTAACAGCAATGTCATGACGAAGAACGACTCGACTGAGAGGGGTGGGATGTAGGAGCTTACCTTGTCAATTTGCAATTTGAGAATCGCAGTGCTCCAGTCATCCAACACGTCGTCGATGTCGTACAAAATGTCCTCTGAGCTTTCTAGCCAGGACTTTGACCACTTCCTCCGTTACTTGTCTTCTCTCTGCATCGTCAAGTACAGCTTTGATTGCTTGGAGGTTACTCGTGAGCTTTTCGACTTCTTTCTCCACACCCACAACCAGTCTCACTTCTTGTTGTGCCTCTTGTACAATGATGGATACCAATTACCCCAAGACACTGGAAATAAGTGCAATAGCCATGCTCTAAGATGCTAGGTTATTGATTACCAGAAGGAGAAATAAATAGAGGTGATGGTAATTGATTGACGATGGGAAAATAAATAGGATGGGAGGTGCAGGAGGCTATGGCAGTGAGGTTTGCGGTAAGGCTTGGCACATGATCTGGGGCTCCATTCAGTGGAAGTGGAAGAGGATAATTTGGAGGTGATGAGTGATGACTGCTCTCGACGCTGCTGAGTACATCTTAACGCCGCTGGGTCTTATTAGTGAGGATATTTTAGTTGATGTGGCTAGCTTCTTTCCTGTGGTGTCCTTTTCTCATACACGCCGTGAAGGTAATAAGGTGGCTCATGGCCTTGCAAGGCATGTGAGGTTCATTGAGGACTTATGTGTTTGGATTGAAGAGATTTCTGACTGTATTAGGGATCAATTTTCTATTGATCTCAATTTTTGATCATCTATAATATCCAGCTTCTTATTAAAAAAAAAAGTTCCAACTTCCAATTTCATTATATTTTTAGACTTCGTCTGAGGGAATGGAATTGAAATGAAAATGGGCATTTCATTCTACAGTTTGGTTAGAATTGGAGGAATGGGAAAGATTAGGTAGAATTCATTTTTTATTTTTTATGATTTCATTCTTTAAGGGTTCAGAATAGAAAAAAATTTTTGTTTAGGGAGAATGCCTATTCTCTCTTTAGAGGAAATATTCTTCCACAAAAGAGTGATCATTTCATTTTTCCTAAACCAATACCAAACACAGGTTTGATAGTCCTTTGGTCAGAATTAAGTTGACAATTAAAATCCTTTGTATGGTATTAGTTTGGAAAGCATTCAACAAATTGAAATCTTAAGTGTAACTGTGATATGGCCACATAGTATTACGAGTCAATAGGAGTGGAGCAAATTGAGAATGTCAACAAAGTAGGGGTGTTCATAGTTTAGGTTAAAACTGAGAACCAAACCAAACCAAATCAGCCGATTTGGTTTGGTTTTTTCCTTAGGTTTGGTTTGGTTCCAATTTTAGGAAACCAATTAAATTGGTTTGGTTTTGGTCTTCATTTAAAAAAAAAAACAAACCAAATTGAAAAACTGAAAAAAATTTATATATATATATAATTATAATGATATATTATATATTAAAGTTAGTTTGTAAATTTATATATATATATATATATATATATATATATATATATATATATATATAATGTGAGAAAAACTTTTGATTGACTAATATACCCTTATTTTAAATTTTAAATACACAACTACCCTTCTGCACTTTTTTAATCTTATTGTAGTTGAATAGATGACAACTACTATTGTAGTATAGTTTATATAAGAAACATCTATACTCTTGTAGTTAACTTATATAGGAAACATTTCTCTTTGTATTTCATTAGAGTTATACAGGTCATTCTTTACCTTTTTCATTGTGAATAGATGTTTTCTCCATCAAAATTTTAAAAGAAATAGCAAGATTTATTGGTTTTTAATTATTAGGGGTTAGAATTTGATAAATTTGAATTCATGGTTTTTCTCCATAACATGTATGATGATCATTTCATGATTATAATATATATACTTACGAAATTCATCAATGTTACTTTGATTTGTGCAAATAGTTTACTTATTTTATTTTATTTTACTCGAACTCATCAATTACCAAAATATAATACCTTCAACTTATTAAGTAATGACATTTTTGTGAATTGATGACAACACATATCTTCAATAATGATTAATTTTTTTATATTTAAATTTTCATTTCAAATTGTTGAAGTTTTGTGATTAATCAATATAATATTGTGTTACTATATATTATTGGGAATTATTATATTCTAAATTTATTTGTAACTAAGTTAAAATTTTTCAAATTAGTCATACTACTCACTATAAGTTTCATTAGAAGTAAAAAACTAACCAAACTGATATTAATATCTAATTCTTTAAAAATTATTCTTTCATTTATATTTCATATTATTGAAAAATAACTACTTGCAACGCACGTGTGCCTATGTCTAATTAGGGTAAAAAGATAAAATAGGTAATACCGTATTAGGAATACAAAACCTACTAAGTTAATAGTCAAACTAAAGTTTACAACTTTGCTCCCCAACTCTCGCTCTTTGTTTCCATTTTAATACAATGTCTAATGTTTTTTTTTAGTTGCTAATGTAATGCTTTTATTAAAATTGTTTTTATTTAGAGTATGGGTTGTCATTTTTTTTTTTTTTTTCATTTTGTTAGGGGTAAATAATTATCCATGATGATTTGTTGTTACTTGATAAGTTAAAATCAAAATCGAACTGAACAAAACTGAAATTTTTTTGTTTGGTTTGGTTTTTTTATAATATGGTTTGGTTTTGGTTTGGTAAGAACAAAATTAAAGTATTATGGTTTGGTTTGAAATCTACCTTAAAACCGAACCATGAACACCCCTACAAAGAAGTAACTTGACATTTCCACTTTACTCCATTTTAATTGACTTATAATACCACATCAACAGTATTATAATTATATATAATTTTTTCTACAATAGGCTGAGGCGAAACATTTAGAAGGTTGGTGTGACATTTCCACTTTACTCTACTGCCATTAACTTATAGATTTCTTTAATCTATTCTTTGTGGTGGAGGATGGTGTTGGGAATCTTGGCAACTTGACCCATTTTGTTTGAGTATGGTGAATCGAAGAAAGGAAAAGAAGAACCACAATGGAGATGGTTTTGAGGAGATTATCGGTGTCATGTGGCCATGAATTTTGGAGTCATAGGGAGGTACAAGGATTTGGTGGTGTGTCGAGCTTATCTCTGTTGTTCAATGGGATTTTGGACGATCGAAATTAAAAGATAAAAAATTACTATTGAAATAACCAAAATGATTTCAATAGCAACTTTTGATCTTTCAATCTTAACCGTCCAAAATCTCATCCAATGGCCGAGGAGAGTTCAGCAAGTTGCTGAGTCTTTTCACCCCAGCACCGAATCCAAACTTGGGAGGGAGGTAGAGGAATGGTAAATACGACATTTTACGAATAAAAAAGTCACGTGCTAAAGACTTTCTCCATGTAATTTTGCTAAAGACAAGTAACGATGGAGTTAATTGTTAAGAGTTTTCTCAACATGTGTCCTTTAAGTTACAATTAATGATCTAATCATTACATCAAAAATTATGAAAATGCATTGCAAATAGTAAAAGTTGCTTAGAAAACTATGAAAATACATTTTTTTTCATGTAATGATTGAATTATTAATTACAGTTATTAAAAAAAAGGAATGCTAATGTCAACCGCGATGACAGGATATTCGCGAGCTGGTTAATGCATGTGTGACACGCTGTGAGCGCCACGCCCGGTACCACATAGCTCGAGAATACGCATTAGCCTCAAAGGACTAACACGGAGAGGAGTCGCCACCCAATAATGGGAACGAGTGAACCCTAGCAGGGTCTAACTCGTCATAACCAGAGATTCGGGTTCGGAGCTAGGGTACGCAGCTGGGAAGGTGTTAGGCACCCAGCCACGCCCGGTCGAAACCGGCCCCCACACATGATTAATGGCTTTAATTAACTTAATGTTTAATCAAAATTGACCCTATTCATTCAACCACAGCAGCACGCAAATCATGATGATATGATACAGATAAAGGCATGAAATAAACATAAAGAAATGAAATACGAACTTAACCAAATATCAGAATAACTACAATAAAGAAAGAAACTGTCTGCCAATGCTTTATGTGCGTACGCAATATTATTTACTGCGTACGCATACCATATACTGCGTACGCAATAAAATAATTGCGTACGCACCTATTGGCGATTTATGTCATCTCTCGAAACTCACTGTATGCAGTCATAAGTCATATATGTCCGTTTTTGCAGATTAAAGTCTGAAACTGCCTTTATGGTAACACAGGAGATTTTCATACCAGCAAAATCATCATATAATTAAACCCTAGTCTATTGCATGATGCTTATACAGAAATATGCATAAAGTCCTAGGTTCTCTTATGGAAAGAGTCCACTATGTGATGACATGCAATCAATATCATGTAGTTATCATGGCATTCATGGCAGCACATTACTTTATTGAATATGAATTTTCATGCTTAATAGGTAAATTATACATACAGAATACAGATCTTACCCTCAGGGTTCTCCACTCTGATTCCTTTAAGGACTACTCCTTCTTGAACCTCCAGAATTGCAGCCTCCTACACTCTCTCTCTGTTCCTCTCTTTCCTTCTCTCTCTTTTTGTTCTATAGCTTTCCTTCTCTCTCTGATTTTCCAGTCCCCCCCCTTTAGGTGTCTAGTGGGTTATATATAGGCATAGGAAGTAGGATTAGGGGTCTCTGCTATTTTTCCCGAAATCTAGGTCTCCTAAGCATGTTACAACATGTTCCTTGAAAGAGTTCTGATCTGGAGGGCAAGTGGCCCGAAAAAAAAGGTTCTGGAAGCATAAACTGCGTACGCACCACAAATCCATGCGTACGCACCTACATTAATGCGTACGCAGTGAACTTTGTGAATTCACTATATTTCTTAGCTGCAATTCTTTTGGCTCATATAGGCGAATTCCAAAGTTTATCAAAGTATATGAACTAACCTCATCATAGGGCGTTTCCAATCCAACTCATCGGGTGCAAAATGGGGTGTCTACAGTTGCCCCTCTTTCGATACTGCCTGCTTGACGGGTAGTATCGGAAGACTTAGCAGAGCCACCATTTTGGCCCGCTGACCGAGTGGAAACCAAAACAAACATAGTCCGTGTGATTTAGGGTGATAGGATTCTGTTTGGGCAAAACAGATTGGGTATCCAAAGATCCCTAACTAGGGCATGGGCCTTGACGAAGGTCCGCATGAGTAAACCCTAACGAGGGTATGGGCCTTGACGAAGGTCCGGAGCGAGTAATCCCTGACGAGGGCATGGGCCTTGACGAAGGTCCGCATGAGTAAACCCTAACGAGGGTATGGGCCTTGACGAAGGTCCGGAGCGAGTAATCCCTGACGAGGGCATGGGCCTTGACGAAGGTCCGCAGCGAGTAATCCCTGACGAGGGCATGGGCCTTGACGAAGGTCCGCAACGAATAAACCCTAACGAGGGTATGGGCCTTGACGAAGGTCCAGAGCGAGTAATCCCTGACGAGGGCATGGGCCTTGACGAAGGTCCGCAACGAGTAATCCCTGACGAGGGCATCTTGGACTTTGGGTTTCAAGCCCAAATCACATCACATGTGCGTACGCACATCTGTAGGTGCGTACGCACTAGGAAAATATAGTCATCTTTATTCCATGTGCGTACGCACCTAATCAACTGCGTACGCACCACGACAAGAAAAACTAAAAAAAATAGGGGAAACGGCGCCGTTTGAGCAGGGGAAGGGTTTCAAATTCGCAAAACCCTCCTCCTTCTCCGGCATTTCCGCCGTTGAACCCCGAAACAGCCCCCCCTTCTCCTCCATAACCGACCCCCTTGAAGCTATTAAACACACCCCTTCGAGGCCGTCGCCGCTCTGCATTCTCTCCCCTCCTTCTGCCTCGCTCTCCCCTGCGACCGAACCTCTTTTCTCCTCCTCGTCCGTTGCTTCATTGCCGACGATGCCGCCGAAGAACAAACGACCCCGCGGATATGACGAGGGCTTCACCATCAACCGCTGGGACCCCCAACTGCGGCCCAATGCTATTCCAAGCATTCTTCACCGCCCTCAAGAACACCTCTCGCACATGGCAAGGCAACAACGGGTGAGTTTTCGAAGAAACCCATTTCGGTTAAAGAGTTTTTTCAATCATGTGTTTGATGTGTTTATGCCCTGATTAACACTTGCAAATCATTCAAATATGTTAAATAAGCAATGTATGACCATAAAAAACACTGTGAAACCTGCCTGTAACCAAAATGAACTGTGGAGGGGGAGTTGTGGACGGAGGTTGAAGATGACTGGTAATGTCTCAGAGGTGCGTACGCACCTCGTGGTACTGCGTACGCATGATATGTGACGCGTATGCAGTTACACGAACTGCGTACGCATCCTTAGGAGTGTGATTTCATATAAAGCGGAGATTGGACAAAAAATGAGCGTACACATCTCGTGGAACTGCGTACGCAATATTATCACTGCGTACGCAATGTCATGAGGTGCGTACGTGATCCGTGGATTTTTCAAACCCAACAGAGAAAGGACAAGGCGTACGCGTTCTGTCCAATGCGTACGCAATGAATATAGTGCGTACGCAATGAATATAGTACGTACGCAATATGTGGATACATTTCTGTTGAGTGATTAGCAATCTAGTGCGTACGCATCTACGTCACTACGTACGCATATTAATTAATGCATACGCATAAACACTTACCTGTATACTTACCTGCCCTTGGATTTTGCAGATTCCTTCGAAACGATCTGGTCAGGGGGAGTCTTGACAGCCTCACAGGGTGGTGGGAGAGACTTACGCCCGAGACCCAGCAGATAGTATCCGACGCTGGTTTTGGGACGCTGACGCAGGCTACCATCTACAGCCAGGCGAGCCATACCTTGGTCTTCTGCATGGCCGAAGCGCTGGTGGGACACCACCCACACATTACACTTGGCTGGTAGGGAGTGGACTCTGACTCCCCTTGACTTTCACCGCCTTACGGGCCTTCGGATGAGGGGGCGCCGTTTTACATTTGAGCTGACTGATGATCAGAGGGACGCGCTCACCAGGCGCCACCTGGGTTTGCCGTGCCCGATTGCTACTATGAAGTACCCCCTCCTGCATCGTGCATTCGCGGGGAAGGGGCAGGGCACTGCTGAGGAGCGCGATGCGATGGCTCGCACCTTCATGTTGTACGTCATAGGGGCCTACCTGGTCCCTAATGCGTCTCAGACTTTCGAGCCAGGCTGGCTCCTAGCTTTGGAGGATCTTAGCGCAGTGCGGGAGTATGGATGGGGGACTGCAGTTTTGTCGCATCTCTACGCCACCATGGATGCCCTTAGTCGGGTGAAGTCCGACTCCCTGACCGGTTGTTGGCGCCTTTGGTCGGTAAGTGTCTACTTTCAGCGCTTTCCTTTCCCAACTTGTCTTTCTTTTAATCATTGTCTTTCTTGCTTTTGGGTAGTTATGGGCACAGGCTTATATCGACTTGAGTCCCTTGGGTGATCAGGAGGACTTGGGGCATACCGGTCTCCGGGAGTTCTTGGACAGGCTTACTCCGGTAAGCTTATCTAGTTATACCTTTTGTTGTTTCTTTATGTGAATACCTTAATCTCATCCGTCTTCTTTTTTTTCTCTTGGATGCAGGCACAGATGCGTGCTCGCCCGTGGTTGGGGCAGGCTGGGGTAGGTCCTCCGGAGTGGGAGGAGGAGGCTCGGGCGATGTCGGAGACTTCCTGTCTGCTCGCCTATCCTCGCTCCCGTGCCCTGTATCTAGCGGAGAGGGTGGTGCCTCAGCTGACAGCGAATGCTGATTTGTGCGCCTTGGTCCCTTATGATCCCCCTGCATTTTCCCTTGTCCCTTATCAGATGGCAGCTGAGGACTTGGAGACGTGGTCTAGTGGTATCCCCTATACATCCCGCTTGCTAGGTCCTGACCATGACTACCCCTCCTTCGCGCGGGATCGCCTCATGCCCAGTTTCATCGGTCATCAGGTATCTATCTGTCCTTCCCTTGTCACAGTTCTCTATTGATCTTTGTGCGTGCTTAGCTTCCTTCTTTTTTTTTTCCTTATCAGGCACCTGCTGCTGGCATGCCGGAGGGAGGTCTCCCCATCACCCTTCCGTCTTATTCAGTACCTCTCTACAATGCTGAGGGCGTGCCTCGTGAGGAGCCTATTGTGCCAGATCCCCAGGCTTATCCTCTTCCTATTCCTCCTGGGACTCGCCAGGTACCTGTATAATCCTGCAAAATAGCCCTAGGACTTTTGGTTAAGTTATGCTATGCATGCTCTAACGAACCTACCCTTTTCCTTTTTAGTTGACCCTTGCTGAGACCGAGCAGCTGTACCAGATGTTCGGTAGGCTGAAGCTGATGCTGACGGCTCACTCCCGGACGATTTGGGAGCTTCGTCGGGAGATCGCGCAGGCTCAGGAGCAAGGTGATGATGATAGCGACAGTGACGGGGATGCCGCCTAGGCTTAGATTTTGTCTTTTTCTCCTTTTTTTTCTTTTTTTGGAACAATATTATTTATTATATTTTGAAGACATGTACTTAACTAATTACTTTTCAGTTTTACATGCTGTTTTAGATTGCATTATATTTCTTTCTTGTGAGTGTTTCCCGTTTATACCAAAATTTTCTGCATATGAGGCCCAGCTTTGTCTCGGGTGATTTAACATATGCGTACGCACCATAGCTACTACGTACGCAGCATACTGGATGCGTACGCATCAATGGATGTTGCGTACGCATCATAACTCGATCAGGATCCAGGATGTAGGGAGCTTTCCTGCAGTCCCCTTGTAGGACTCAAACTCTGCTTCATAACCACAGTCCAACTAAGGACTCTTTCCAGGACTGCCTATAAGTTGGGGTATTTTCTTGTAAAGCTTTTCCTCATCGATCATGGAGAGCTCTCTTCCCCCTCAGGGTCTGCCACGGTGGCTGAAAACCTTGGACCGAGGTGTTCGCGATCTTCTTCAAGCTAAGTTTCGAATTTCCTCTCTATTCGATTACGCCCATGTGAAAATTAATCATAGCTTTTTACACGAGGCTGCTGAGTTTTGGGATCCCGCTCGACACGTATTCCGTTTTAATCATAACGAGCTATGCCCCACCATGGAAGAATTCGGTGCTATTCTTGGGCGACCTGACTTCACCCGCATTCTCCTGCCAAAAATGACTGTCACGAAGGCTGAAGATCTGGTCTGCGCATTCGGAATTTCCCTGAGGCTCGCGCGATCATGGCTCGTGGATTCGCGCATTGTCCTGGAAAACGTAATATCGTACTTTACTGCACTCCCTTTCCCGATCTCGAAAGCACAGGTTGACTGCTACCTGAACGCCGTATGTGTTGTCCTGACAGCGAGTTATCTGTTTGTGGGACCCGAAGGTCTAGCGGATGCTTCTATCCTGCCTGTCGCTCTCGAACTTGGGGAGCGTAACCCCTGTATGCTCATCCTTGCGGATACTCTCAACGGTCTAGACAAATTTGCTCGCGAAGAAGTGTCTTTTTTGGGAGGCAGCCCGCTGCTACTGCAGGTGAGAGCGAAATGCCCCTTCTTTCGTGCGTACGCACACATAGCAGTGCGTACGCATTTTTTTAGGTGCGTACGCAGTATGATAAGTGCGTACGCAAATGTGCATTCTGATCTGTATTTCCCCTGTCTTCTTATTGGCAGATATGGCTATTGGAACGTCTGCAGCTGGTGAGCAAGCCTGTGGTCAGTCCCTGGGCCTATCATCCTCCCGACTTTCGCTGTCGTCCTCTTATAAAACCGTTTCCTGGCGCCAACGATTTGCGCATTATGCTAGCCCATCTTCCTTGTTATGATATTTGTTGGTTTTGCCCCTGGTGGAGAATTTCTGAGATGACGGCTGATCTCATCTTTTCTCGTGGTGCCATGTTGGTTGGTCTACGGGAGATCTCATATTGCCCCACTTCCCGTATTCGGCGGCAATTTGGCCTACCTCAGACTCCCACAAATGGTGATCACCTAGGATATACCTGCCCTGTCAGGGCTCGCATCGTTGAACGAATTGGGGAAGCTTGGGCAAGCAGAACTTTGATCCGCCCTATTGTCGCACCACCGTTAATTTCTCCGAGCTCCGATTACTACATTTGGCTTAAGGTTGATATGCGGGCTTCCGAGGAGGCAGAAGTGAGTCGTAAAAGAAAAAGGGGAGGACAAATTCTTGGGGACAAAAAGAAACTGAAAGTTTGATTTGCTTTTATTAATATGCTTATTTCAGAATATATTTCATTTATTTCCTCCCTCCTTTCTTAAATATGTAATCAATAATGACCATGAAAGTTGTGGTCGAGTTTATTATTAGTGAAACTATCCCTATCAACCTCGCACCATCTCCATCCTATTGTCCATACAGAATCTTATCCACTTTATATATAATATTTGCGCAAACGATCCATGTTGACCGGATGTGTGAACTCATTCCCTTCCTCGTCCATTATCTTGACTGCTCCCCCTACTAGTATTGTTTTGACGATATATGGTCCTGCCCAATTTGGCCTGAACTTGCCCCTGGGATCGGAGACACGAGCCAAAATTTCTTTTAGCACCAGGTCTCCCTCCCTTAGATTTCTCGGTCTTACTTTCTTGTTGAACGCACGGGCGATTCTTCTCTGATAGCCCTGAACATGATACATGGCCCCTAATCTTTTCTCGTCCAGCAAGGCGAGCTGTTCGTATCTTTCTCGTGTCCACTCTGCTTCGGGAATTTGATTTTCTATCATAACCCGTAAAGACTCGACCTCAACTTCTACTGGCAATACTGCTTCCATCCCATACACCAAAGAATAAGGCGTAGCCCCCGTGGATGTCCTTATGGACGTTCGATACCCCCATAGAGCATATGGTAACCTTTCTGCCCAATCTTTGTGTGTTTTAGCTGACTTCATAAGAATGTTCTTAACATTTTTGTTGGCCGCCTCTACTGCTCCGTTGGTCTGTGGCCGGTATGGAGACGAGTGGTGGTGCTGGATACGATACTTATCGAGCAGTTCTTGTGTTTCTCCTTCGAAATGTGACCCGTTATCCGAAAACGACCTCGTGAGGGACCCCATATCTACAGATTATGTTGGTCTCGATGAATCGGGCCACATGATTGGCTTTCAGTTCTGTATATGCTTCCGCCTCTATCCATTTGGTAAAGTAATCTATGGCCACCAATATGTATTCATGTCCGCCAGTGGCTTTTGGGTGAATCTTGCCAATAATGTCTATTCCCCAGACTGAAAATGGCCAAGGGGAGGTCAAATGATGCAGTTCTACGGGCGGAGTATACTGCATGTTGGCATGAATTTGGCATTGATGACATTTCTTTACGTATAGCACACAGTCTGTCTCCATAGTTGACCAGAAGTAGCCTAATCTGACCAGCTTTTTTGCCAGCATTCTCCCATTCATGTGTGGTCCGCAAACCCCTTCATGAACTTCGGTAACCAATACCCGGGCTGCTTCTTTACTTATACACAGCAGATGGGTTCCGTTGGGCGATCTTTTAAATAATTTCCCTCCGCACAGGACGTATTGGGCCGCCAGCAACCTCAGCGCCCTGCGATCTCTCTTATCTGCCCCTGATGGGTAAGCCCCCTTTTCTAAGAAATTTTGGATGTCGAAATACCAGGGGTATCCATCATCTACCTCTTCTTCTATGGTCATAATAGCGATTTCATGGGAGGGATGGGACTTTTGTTGGATCATGAGTGGTTGTAGGGTCATCCCTTCGGGGATATTGATTAGAGAGGCTAAAGTGGCTAAAGCATCAGCAAATTGATTTTGGGATCGGGGTAAAGGGGTGAAGGTGATTTTACGGAATTTTTGGGCTAGGCTTTCTAGGTAGGCTTGGTAAGGCTTCAAGTGTTCCTCCTTGGTTTTCCATATCTTTTGGACTTGGGCTATGACCAATGTGGAGTCTCCATATATCTCTGCTTCCTCTACTCCCAGGGCTAACAGTGCTTCCAGTCCTGCTATGCAAGCTTCATATTCTGTAGTGTTATTAGAATTCTTAAAATCCAGCTTTATGGATAGAGGTACATGGGACCCATTAGGTGATATTAAGATAACTCCGATCCCGTTCCCGTATTGATTTGATGCCCCATCGAAATACATTTTCCAAATCTTTGAACACTCTATGCAAAACAGATTCTCATCCGGGAAATCTTCCCTAAGAGCTTGTCCCATTACCGGGTGTTCTGCACAAAAATCGGCTACCGCCCCTCCTTTGATGGCCTTCTGAGTAACATAGGTCAGCTCAAATTCAGATAGCAAGAACAGCCAACGTGAGAGCCTGTTGTTAAGCGCAGGTTTCTCGAGGAGGTACTTTAACGGGTCCATTCTAGCAACTACCCATACCTCAAAGGTTATTAAGATGTGCCTCAGCTTTTGTACCGCCCAGACTAATGCGAAGCATGATTTCTCCATGGCGGAGTAACGTGCCTCGTAATCATGCAATTTCTTACTTAAGTAATAGATGGCCTGTTCACTCCCATGGTCGTCTTGCTGTGCTAACATACTTCCCAAGGCTTCTTCGAAAACGGATAAATATAACAGAACGGGTTTCCTGGGTCGCGGAGGCGCAAGGATTGGAGGATTCAACAGGTACATCTTGACGGCTTCAAACGCTTGCTGACACTGCTCATTCCATTCCTTGGACTCTTTCTTCCTTAGCAACTTGAAAATTGGTTTGCAGGTTAGCGTGAGTCTTGCTATGAACCTACTAATATATTGCAATTTTCCTAAGAAACCCCGTACTTCTTTTTCCGTCTTTGGCGGTGGCATCTCTAGTATTGCTTTAATCTTGACAGGGTCCACTTCTATGCCCCTATGAGTTACCAAGTAGCCCAATAATTTCCCTGCTGTAACCCCGAAAGTGCACTTCTGAGGGTTTAACCTGAGCTCATACTTCCGAATCCTCTTGAAGAATTTCTCCAAGTTATTCATATGTTCCTCCCTGGTTGCTGATTTGACTATCATGTCATCCACGTATACTTCCACTTCCTTGTGCATCATGTCATGCAGCAGTGCGGTTGCCATCCTCTGGTACGTTGCCCCAGCGTTCTTTAATCCGAATGGCATGACGGTGTAGCAATACGTGCCCCATCCTGTGGTAAAAGTTGTCTTGCTCATGTCCTTTGGCGCCATTTTAATTTGGTTGTATCCCGAGAATCCGTCCATGAATGACACCAGGGCGCTTCCTGCGGTGTTGTCTACAAGGACGTCGATATGAGGGAGAGGGAAGTGATCCTTCGGGCAGGCTTTATTCAGATCCCGATAATCCACACAAACTCTCACTCGACCATCCTTCTTTGGCACAGGTACGATGTTTGCGACCCAGTCGGCTTGGTCTACCGCTCGTATAAACCCTACATTTAGCAGCTTGGTAACCTCCTCCTTAACCTTCATCAGCCATTCTGGTTGCATTCGCCTTAATTGTTGTTTCACGGGTTTGGCTCCTTCTTTCGTTATGATGTGATGCTGTACTATCTCCGGATCTATTCCAGGCATATCATCGTAAGACCAAGCAAATACATCTTGGAACTCACTCAATAGTATTTTGAGATCGGTTTGTTCTTTTATAGACAAAGTGGAGCCGATTTGTATTTCCTTAAGATTTTCAATGGTGCCGAGGTTGATTTTAACAGTTTCACTTTTAATAGGTTCTACACTTCTTTCATAATCTTCATTGATTACTTTATTTAAATCGGGATCTTCGGACATTAATGCAATGTATTCTTCTAAAGACATATCAATATAAGCGAAATCAGAATTCATTTCATTATCAATTGGATAAATTACATCATAGTTGGCCTCAGAGGCCTCGATATCATCAAAAATGGTCATGGGATTGACCATAATCTTATCGGTCTGAGTGGTGATCCTATCGCCTACAATGGTCTTCTCCATCTTCTCCTAGGTCCAGGTGCTGGTTCCTCCATTTGCTTCAGTGATTAGCTCCGTTAAATTCTCTGTGATAACTTGATCTGCTAATACTGTGATGCTCAGGTCGTGTTCTGATAGCAGCTCCTCCCAGGCCTCCTGCTCTAAATTGTCGGCCCAGTCCACATCCAGCGCCTTTGCTTCTTCAGCCTTTCCCCATGAAGGTGTTATCTTTAACATTTTTGCGAAAAAGACTTCCAAACCTGGTAACCTTCTTCCATTGGTTTTGTCTACCCATGGCTCCAAGAAGCCACAGAAAGGGAAATCTTCTCCTTCCTTGACGAAATTGCCATTAAGGGTGCCTTCGTTCTTCGGGACTCCTGATTTTCCCTCATACCCTATCCCCTTACGATCTTTTTGTGCACGGAAATCAGGCAATTCAGTGACTCCTTGTCCATTCTTTCCCATCCCCATTCCAGGTATGTATCCCATTCGCTTCATGATGTGGGCTACCGTATAACCTACTCCTATCCCGAAATCCGAAGGTACCTTTTCTCTTTCATCACTCCTTCTTTCGAGCATTTGTACTAACTCGAATCCTCTCCATCCCAAGTCCTCTGCTCCTTCTTTGATGCCTAATACTTGACCCGTGATTTCCCCATCCCCATGAATCACTAAGACACCTCCTTGCCACGGCATTTTGATCTTTTGGTGTACTGTCGATGGGACAGCTTCGAGAGGGTGAAGCCAAGTTCTTCCCAGCAGCATGTTGTAATTGGCCGGAATATCCATCACACAGAATTCCACCATAGATTCCACCGGTCCTAATTTGCAGTTTGCTTTGAAAGTCCCTAGGACGCTCCTCGAGCTATTGTCGTATCCCCTCACGGTTACTGCAGATGGCGTTAGTTCTTCCTTAGGTACCCCGAGGCGGTTGGCTGTGCATAGCGGGCACACGTTGAGAGTCGACCCATTGTCTATGAGTACCACCGGGATCTTCAGGTTCTTGCACTCCACTGTGACATACAAGGGTTTTGCATGCCCTACCCCTTCTGTAGGAAGATCTTTTCTTGAGAATGTCAGCACGGTCTTCTCGGCAGCGTCTACCCCCATGATCGACAACACTTGCTCAGGCGTGGTGTCGATGGGCACCTCGTGCTGAGCTAGTGCCTCCAATACCGTCTTCCTATGTTTCTTTGAAGCCACCAATAAACCCCATAAGCTAATGTTGGCCTGTGTCTTCTTCAACTGTTTCAGGACTCGGTCCTCCTCCTCTTCTTTCCCTGTTTCTCCTAATTTGTGTCTCAACTCCTCTATGTCAACTTCAGGGTTCACGTCTTTCCCCGGGTTGTCACCCTCTAGATGAGGAGGCTTGAAATGCCTGCCTGCGTGAGTAAGGTGCATAGTGTCCTCCTTAACTTGTTCCCAGAACCCTTTCTTAATATCCCCTTCTTCGTCACTGTCATCCCATGGTGAGCACACTGCAATGATGAGCATAGATGGATCCTCGCTTTCGCATCCTCTTTCAATCATATTGGCATATGGCGGTGGTGCGTTATGGTTGGGAATGGGATTTCGATGCACATTGGGTTTCTTATCTTCTCCTGGCGGCGGTAGCTTCCCTGCTTCAATCATGTCTTGTATCACATGTCTCAATCGAGTACAATTGTCGATCTTATGACCAATGCGCTGGTGAAACTCGCAGAACTCATTCTGCTTCCAGTTAGATGGGATTGGGTTTGGAAGTGGCAGAGGTTCCAAGGCCTGCAAGTACCCTCTTCTGGACAGATTAGCGAATGCTTTGGACAAGGGTACTCCCAGATCGTGAAATACTCTGGGCTTTCTTTCTGTCTGCTGAACATTCCCTACTGTTGCTTGCACCGGTCCTCCGATTCTATTGTCTCCACTTGCTCCACTGTTGCCACTGTTTGCCCCGAACACCCTCTTGGGCCTGTTCTCGATCTGCCCTTTGCTTATTGCATCTTCTATTCGGGTCTCGCACTGGTACAGTTGCTGGAAATCCATAACGGATGAGGTTAACATTTTGTCGAAATAGACTGGTGTCAGATTTTTCAGGATCATGTTGACTTGATCTATCTCTGCTGGCCTATTTGTCAGTTTCACTGCCTTTGCTCTCCATCGCCCTATGAACTCAGAAAAAAGCTCATCGGGTTTCTGCCTTGTCATTTCTAAATCCTTCAGCGTTACATCCAATACTGTATTGTAGTTATACTTATTGGTGAACTCCTCGGTCAACACCTCCCAGGTCCCAGTTATTTTTTCATCGAGCTTGTAATACCATTTTGAAGCATCACCAGATAAGGATAGTGGAAACGCGAAGTGGACTTGCTCCGAGGTTAGGCCCCTCATTCTGGCTATGCTCATATACTGACGCAGATGTTGCTTAGGGTCGCCAGTTCCATCAAACTTCTCGTAATCCGCAATCTTGAATTTAGGGGGTAGTTGAACTCTAGCCTCAGAGGTGGCACCGGGCATAGAAAACATGTAGTCGTCCATCCCTTGAGACTTACGCCAGGCGGCCTTCATCTGCCTTATCTGCTCTCTCATTTCATGATTCTCCACCTCTAGCTTATCGAACCTGGGATCTTCCACTTTGCCTTTGTCTTTAACATTCTTCTTGCTAGCTATGTAATCTGCGAAATCCTCATCATCCCAAGGGTGAGATTCGCCTTCGTGAGTTTTTGGTACACCACTCCCTTCTCCTTCCTTGTCGGCCCCCTTTTCGCCTTCGGGTTGATCAGATGACCCTTTACCCCCTATCTCTAAATGCTCTAGCCTCTGGGTTAATCCTGTGATGAGTTCCTTTATTTCTGCCTTATCCTGTCGTAACATAGCCACGAGGTCGGTTAAAGTCGGCTCCATTGCCATTGGTTTCGGTTCCACTTTCCTCAGTCGGTTGGATGTAGGTGATCGGACCCAAACACAACCTGGCACACTCTTCTGTGGTCGACCAATCCTTTACTGCATTTAGCCATATGTAACTTTATCAAGCCCATGTCCTTCATTTGAATAAATAACATTGTTCCATTAAGATTACCCAATTACTGCTCACTATACCTTGGGCTTTGTCATGTTTACTATGTTTTCCAAATGCCCAAGGTATAATAAGTGGACACAAAACCGTTATTTCGCCAACTTAAGCCCAATACAGAAATATCTCTCATCTCTCAACAATTTGGGCCCGAACCTGACATTCATTCCCTTTTTTTTTTTTTTTTTGGTCAGGCCCAATCACAAATAATTCTTCACTCTTCTGGGCTTAAGTTCGGATATAACTTGCTTTGGACTTGATTCTTAATTGGATTTGGATTTGATTGCCAACACGGTTATCCTAGTGCTAAACCCACATAGTCCATTAATTATCTCAAATCGGCCCAATATACACACACCTCACTTTCTCTTGGATCATGGACCCATGTATTTTTTTTTCTTATTATTTTACACAAGTCCAAGTCCAATAACAATACCACACAACTTCCCTCAATTGGGCTCAACTTGAGATAGCTAATAGATAATGGGGTCCTCGTCCCAAGCCCGCGATGAATTCCTAATATGAATGCAACATGACATGGCACACATTCAAGCAAGGATATGCAAAGGTTGGTGGGGTAACTATTGGTGTTGGTCAATGGGGGTACTTCTCCTTCAAGGGTCACCCAAGCTAGGGCACTCAAAGAGTGGCCCGTTAGCGTATTCACAAGCTTATTACAGGCTAGTGGTACAGGCTGTGGGTTGATGATACCAACTTCCAGTAACCATAGGCCCGAATGGGACCCGGTACCTTTCATCAGACTGTCATCGAGGGTTAAGGGTGGTAGTGCGCGTGTGTGCAATTTTGGTCTTTTCCAATTAAACGATTTAAATTAAGTAAAGCCATAAATCACTATATGGAATCTAGCTCTCTATCCCCAGTGGAGTCGCCACTGTGAGCGCCACGCCCGGTACCACATAGCTCGAGAATACGCATTAACCTCAAAGGACTAACACGGAGAGGAGTCCGCCACCCAATAATAGGAACGAGTGAACCCTAGCAGGGTCTAGCTCGTCATAACCAGAGATTCGGGTTCGGAGCTAGGGTACGCAGCTGGGAAGGTGTTAGGCACCCAGCCACGCTCGGTCGAAACCGGCCCCCACACATGATTAATGGTTTTAATTAACTTAATGTTTAATCAAAATTGACTCTATTCATTCAACCACAGCAGCACGCAAATCATGATGATATGATACAGATAAAGGCACGAAATAAACATAAAGAAATGAAATACGAACTTAACCAATTATCAGAATAACTACAATAAAGAAAGAAACTGTCTGCCAATGCTTTATGTGCGTACGCAGTATTATTTACTGCGTACGCATACCATATACTGCGTACGCAATAAAATAATTGCGTACGCACCTATTGGCGATTTATGTCATCTCTCGAAACTCACTGTATGCAGTCAGAAGTCATATATGTCCGTTTTTGCAGATTAAGTCTGAAACCGCCTTTATGGTAACACAGGAGATTTTCATACCAGCAAAATCATCATATAATTAAACCCTAGTCTATTGCATGATGCTTATACAGAAATATGCATAAAGTCCTAGGTTCTCTTATGGAAAGAGTCCACTATGTGATGACATGCAATCAATATCATGCAGTTATCATGGCATTCATGGCAGCACATTACTTTATTGAATATGAATTTTCATGCTTAATAGGTAAATTATACATACAGAATACAGATCTTACCCTCAGGGTTCTCCACTCTGATTCCTTTAAGGACTACTCCTTCTTGAACCTCCAGAATTGCAGCCTCCTACACTCTCTCTCTGTTCCTCTCTTCCTTCTCTCTCTTTTTGTTCTATAGCTTTCCTTCTCTCTCTGATTTTCCAGTCCCCCCCCTTTAGGTGTCTAGTGGGTTATATATAGGCATAGGAAGTAGGATTAGGGGTCTCTGCTGTTTTTCCCGAAATCTAGGTCCTCCTAAGCATGTTACAACACGTTCCTTGAAAGAGTTCTGATCTGGAGGGCAAGTGGCCCGAAAAAAAAGGTTCTGGAAGCATAAACTGCGTACGCACCACAAATCCATGCGTACGCACCTACATTATGCGTACGCAGTGAACTTTGTGAATTCACTATATTTCTTAGCTGCAATTCTTTTGACTCATATAGGCGAATTCCAAAGTTTATCAAAGTATATGAACTAACCTTATCATAGGGCGTTTCCAATCCAACTCATCGAGTGCAAAATGGGGTGTCTACACACGCGCATGTAAATCCCACAAAACATGTCACGCATGCACCAACCAACCAATGCGCGAATATCCAATTTCACGGCTGACGCTAGCATTTCCCTATTAAGAAAACCCAATTGTTAAATGTGTAAACTTCTAGAATGGATACTACAATTTAATACTTTTCAAGGGATTATGAACAAAGAAGTCAAACTTCTTCCATTTTACCAAAAAAAAAACAAAAAAAGAAAACAAAAAGTCTCTCCGACCGTCATGGATTGACAAAGTCGAATTTATTTATTTATTTTGGGCAGGCCGGCTGGGTGACAAAGTCCACAGTCAAACTTTTAAAGCTGTAATTTCAATATAAAATTGATTCGATGACGTTTTAGGTGGTTTGTTTTTGGGGAAATTACCAAAAAATTCGCCTCTGTTGCAGTAATTCTTCTTGGGGATAGGGGAATAGGTAAGGAAGACGTCTGGTGAATGCTTCTCCAACCTACCCCCTTCTTTCTCACTCTTTTCTAACCAAAACCAGAAACACTTTCCCCTCTGTCCCTCTGCTCATCCCTTCTCTCTCTCTGAAACTTTCCTTCCCCACCTTCACACGAAGCTTTGGTCAACAGCAGTACTGCACAGTTGTGCCCTCCTCCCTCACGCGAAGCTTAGCCAACCCTCTGTTTCAGATTTTAGAGGTGAGTTAATATATATATATATATAGATTGTTTTTTCTTGTTTGGTTGCCGAGAAAGTTACCAAGGAAGACGAGATATTTTTTGTGTCCGAGAAAGTTTCTCTAGAACTTTTATCCTTGAGGTGATTTTTTTTTTTTTTTTGGGTGGTGGTGGTGGTGGTGGTGGTGGTGGTTGCCTAGAATTCTTGAGAAAGTTCATAGGATTTTTTTCTTTGAAATTTTCTCGAGAAAAATCAGATTTAGTTTTTTTTGAATTGATCCAAATACTTGATCAACCGAAGCCCGCGACCGAACCGATTGCAACCGAACCACTCGGTTTTTGGAATATAACGGCCGGCTTCGTTGCCAAAATCCCAAAACCGACAATGTCGTTTCGGCCTGAAAAATTCTCTCCAGTCCGACCGAACCGAACAGAACCGTCTTATTTTTTCCTACATTAAAAACTAGGAGAAGATCCGCATTCAAATTGCAATTTAATTGATATCTTAGTAGGATTACATGTGCAGCCTTCATTTTGTGTTAAACGATTCATTGTTGTATCCGAAGAGATGTAACCATCGAGACTGTAGCTAAGGAGGACTCGCTACGCTCAGAGCTTAAAACTTCTGCAGAGCAGTGGCACTGCCTAACCGCACACCCGCAAACCTAGATACATACTTATTTTTGCGGGCGAATGAGGAAGACCAAGGGCTGCGGTTCTTTCTGTGGACTATCACGGTGGTGGGATCCGTACGAAGCCAATTCCTCGAGAACAAATGCTTCATTTTGGCCCGAAGTATCCTGTCGCCGCTTTTCACTCAAGGAAATCCGAAAAGCCACCAACAACTTCGCCGAAGCTTCCGTAGTCGGCATAGGTGGCTTTGGCAAAGTATACAAAGGCTGTATCGATGATTGTGACATGATTGTTGCCATCAAGAGGAGTAATCCTGCGAGTGCTCAGGGATTCGAGGAGTTCGTGGCTGAGATTGACTTGCTCTCACGGCTCCGTCACCCTCATCTAGTGTCTTTGATTGGCTACTGCAACGATAAATGTGAGATGATCCTTGTATATGATTACATGAGCAATGGGAATCTATGGGAACATCTCCACGGAACAGACAATGATCCACTACCATGGAAGCAGAGGCTTGAGATATGCATAGGTGCAGCTAAAGGATTGCATTTTCTTCATACAGGTGGCAAGCAGACAATCATTCACAGAGACGTGAAGAGCAACAACATATTGTTGGACGACAAATGGGTGGCTAAGATTTCGGATTCTGGGTTGTCGTTGATGGGTCCGTCCGGCATGCCCAACACGGATGTGAGCGATAACGTTGTGGGTACATTTGGGTACTTGGATCCGGAATATTTTAGACGTAGGATACTGACGGAGAAATCTGACGTGTATTCATTTGGTGTGGTGTTGTTTGAGGTATTGTGTGCTCGGCCAGCAATTGATCGGACGGTTCCCGAAGAAGAAGTTAGTCTTACCGAGTGGACTGAACAATTGATTGGGAATGGGACCGTTGATCAGATCATTGATCCTTATTTGATGGGGAAAATCGCACCCGTTTGTTTGAAAGAATTTGTAACCATCGCCAAGAGCTGCATACGGCTAACTGGAATTGAAAGACCCATGATGGGCGATGTGGTGGAAGGCCTTGAATTTGCACTGCAGCTGCAGGAGAGCGCAGACGCTACAAATGAGGAAAACGATTCTGGTGATGATGAGCCCCACAATGAATACATCTATCGTGGAATGTCGTTCGGGGAGTCCATCATCACCTCTGCTCGCACAGATGCAGTCTCAAGCCAAACTTGATGTGTGTCTGGTTAGTGGTTAGTGTGGGTTTCTCCATCCCCATCCTTTTGGGATAATGCTAATTCCACGGATGGATGTAGTCCCCTGCCGGTCTCACAGATGTTGGTTAATTAACGAGTCACACCAGGCAAAACATAGGTACGCTTCCTGAGACACTTTTCCATGCCCAGCCTGTCACTTAACTAATCTCTTTAAGTTAAACTTGATGTGTATTGATTTGGACAAACCTGCGAGTTCATCCTGAGTACTGGTACTATTGGACTGTGCTTAGTAAGTGGCCGACTTAATCTCTTTTTCTTGATTGTAGAAATGTCTTACTTTGTTCGTCCCACTTTGCTTGTTGGGTCCGTCCGGCATGCCCAATACGACTGTGAGTACCCTTGTATTGGGTACATACGGTTATGCGGATCCAGAATATGTAAGGCTGGGCGAACTGACAGAGAAATCGGACGTGTATACGTTTGGTGTGCTGTTGCTTGAGCTATTGTGTGGGAGGACAGTATACGATAGTCAGCGTGACAAGGATAAAATCCTTCTAATCCCCTGGGCTCAAAAATATATTCAGAATGGGACGCTTGACCAGATCATTGATCCTCGTCTGATGGGGAAAAACGCACCTGTTTGTTTGGAGGAATTTGTGGCCATCGCACAGAGCTGCCGACGTGATAGTGGAATTGAAAGACCCATGATGGGTGATGTGGTGGAAGGCCTTGAGTTTGCACTGCAGCTGCACGAAAGCGCCAATGCAGCGAATGAGGAAACTGATTCTGGTGATGAGTTTTCACAGTGAATACATCCATCAAGGGATGCTATTCACTATAGCTCCAATAACTGAAGTACTATTGACATCAACTTTCTAATGAATTTCGTTCACTATATCATGTTGTGACTAATGCTTAAAATTTCTGTTTGCAAGGCTTCAATTTCATCGTTAATTTTTCTCTGCTCACACTGGAAAGAACATAAAATCCAAACTAAGGAGGTGTTTCTTGTTCTCCCATTCTGCTTTCTCAGGTTTGGCAACATCT
Source organism: Liquidambar formosana (assembly GCA_039720395.1). NCBI lineage: Eukaryota > Viridiplantae > Streptophyta > Magnoliopsida > Saxifragales > Altingiaceae > Liquidambar > Liquidambar formosana. The sequence goes on along the minus strand of JBBPBK010000041.1, from coordinate 166,546 downwards.
GCTATATTTCCCAACTCAAGTACTGCAAGATGGCCTTGAAGGTAGTTCAAAATTTTCAGATCTCCCAGCTTAATGCTTTACTATTATCACCACCATTTACAATGAACCTAGCATCCAAATGAGCTTAATCTCCTGATTCCTTTTGGACAGATTCTTGGACTTGACATCTCTGAACAAGATCAAGGTGTTTCAAGTGAATTAATTTTCCAATTCCTTAATGTAGTTTTTCAAGATACTCACACCCAGTAAGGTATCACAAAACATTTCTTGCAATTTTCTAAACAATTTTTGAGATAAATGAAGGTATCTCCGATTTATCAATTTCTCTACCTCCCTCGATCATGAGTTCTTCAATGGAATTCTCACTCAAATTTAATGCCATAGAACACTTTAGATGTTGAAAAATGTCTGGTAGCCTTATATCAATTTGAAACGTGAATTCTTGGCACAGAAACAAGAAGTTGCTGTTACTATTTTTTTTTATTATTTTTTTTCCACTTAAATTCTAAATGGAGACAAGAGATAGGGCCTGCCCACTGAGGATTAAGGTTGAATGATGGGCTTCTCTATATGATTGAGTTCATACCGACTTCTTTGTCACCATCATCCTCTAAAATAATTCATTCATTCTCCATAAGAAATTAATCTGAGTCTTTAGATAGGTCATTTTATCTTGAATTCATTTATGAATGCGATCATCATCATCATTTTCAGAATCTTCAAAGAATGGGCATATTGCTAAGTTTTCAAAGTATACTTGACCAATATGAGAAGCATAGCTCACTGCTCAGGGAAAATCATAATTTATAGCTTGACATTCTTATAGAACTACAAATGTTGGAGATCATTGACATGCTTCTCTTCATGTTGTGCGAAAATTTTAGAACTATTATCTGTGAACAGCAAGGATCATCTTAAGGTTAAATGAGCGCTTTGCTGCTTGTTTCCAATTTCCAGAAGAAAATATTCTCAGTTGGGTAACTCAAGACCTTGAGCCTTGATCCTTTATCAAGTGTGCTACCATCTATGTTACCCTAGAGTCGGAGTCGTAGGTTGCATTTTTCTTATTTGAGAGATAATTTATTTGTTTCAAATTCTTTTTTGATAACGTTTCTTTCAAATTCTATCTAATTAAAACCCAACAGAGCCATTAGATGTCCAAAAGCGCCATTACTGAGTTAAGATAGAGTCAAACATTTCAACATCACTTATCCAATTTTCTAATGTTCACGATTCAAGATTTGATTTGAACTCCATTGTTTGAATAAATTCCACGCCTTGCCGTAACCTGCAGGCAGTAAGGCGTTCTCAACTTCTCACTACCACCCCCAAATATGTGCAGGATACCCCTCACACGTCTCTCTCTATCTCCCCTGTTTTAGAAATAGGAAGTCCAAGTATTAAGAATCCAAGGCAAATTACACAAACACTGGGACTGCAAAATCGCATGATGAAGACGAAGCAGCGCGGCGTCTCTTGCTGTGGACTATCATGGTGTTTGGATCCATAAAAACCCAATTCCTCAAGCACAAACCTTCATCTTCGCCCCATCAATCCTGTCGTCGCTTTTCACTCGCGGAGATCCAAAAAGCCACCAACAACTTCCACAGCGACTCTTTCATTGGCAAAGGCGGTTTCGGTAGCATGTACAGAGGTCGTATCGACGGGGGCAACACAATGGTTGCGATGAAGAGGTTGACCCCAGGGTCCCACGACGGAGCCAGTGAGTTCAAGAATGAGATCGAGTTACTCTCTCAGCTCCGTCACCCTCATCTATTCTCTCCGATTGGCTACTGCAACGAAAAAAATGAGAGGATCCTCGTATATGATTACATGATCAATGGGAATCTATTCCATCGTCTTCTCTATAACACACAGAATGGTGGACTACCTTGGAAGCAGAGGCTTGAGATATGCATAGATGCAGCGAAAGGATTACACTATCTTCACACGGGCCGAAAGCAGACTATCATTCATAGAGACGTGAAGAGCACCGACATATTGTTGGACGAGGGATGGGTGGCGATGGGTGGCTAAGATTTCAGATTTCGGGTTGTCCTTGATGGGTCCGCTTGGCATGCCCAATACGCCCATGAGTTCGTCGCTTATGGGTACATGGGGGTATTTGGATCCGGAATATATGAGGCTTGAGGAATTGACAGAGAAATCTGACGTATATTCATTTGGTGTGGTGTTGTTGGAGGTGCTATGTGCTAGGAGTGCAGTCAATCGAAAGCTTAATGAGGATGAAATGTATCTATCTATTTGGGCTAAAAAATATGGGAATGCGACCATTGATGAGATCATTGATCCTTACCTGACTGGGAAAATCACACCGGTTCGCTTGAAGGAATTTGTGGCCATTGCCCAGAGCTGCCGCCGAGATAATGGAATTGAAAGACCCATGATGGGGGATGTGGTGGAAGGACTTAAGTTTGCACTGCAGCTGCAGGAAAGTGCCGATACAGTGAATGAGGAAACTGATTCTGCTGATGAGTTTTCCCAATGAATACATATATCAAGGCAAGGCAAGTTATTCACTCTATCTCCACTAACTGAAGTACTATTGACATCCACTTTTTAATGAATTTCATTCACTATAATTTAGTGCCTTGCTTAAAATTCTATAGTTTGGATGTGGTTGCAAGGCTTCAATTTCATCATTAATTTTTCTCTTCGTTCACACTGGAAAGAACATAATATCCGAAGTAAGGAGGTGTTTCTTGTTCTCCAATTCTGCTTTCTCAGCTTTGGCAACATCTGCCACATTTCCCAACTCATGTTCTGCAAGATGGTGTCGCAGGTAGTTCAAAATTTTCAGATCTCCCCCCTTAAATGCTTCCCTATTATCACACCGTTTACAATGAACCTAGCGTCCAAGTGAGCTTAATCTCTTGATTCCTTTTGGACAGATTGTTGGACTTGATGTCTGACCAAGCACCTCCTAATTACAATTGGAGAAGTTGACAAGCTGTTCTTCATGTCATAGGAAAATGTTAGAACTTACTTTATCTGTTGTTAATGATGGATAATGTGACACATTGCAAGTCTTATGACATTTTCAGAAAGAAAATGAGTGAGCTGCTGCATTCATTCAGAAAGAAAATTCAGTCAAAAAATGATTTCCCTAGGAACAGAGCTCATGTGAAAATTTTAAAACAGAGACCCAGTATTCCGAGGTCAACATCGCATAACATTTTTTAGAGAGATAAGCAAACAAAGCTAAATAGATTAGTATTGAAAAGGAACCAAGTAGAAGTTAGTGTCATGGTAGATGAACTCAATAAGAGAAACAAATTTACATTCCTTTAAAACCAAATACATGTCCCTTTACAACTGAAAAAATAAAAATTCATGACAGATTGTCCCTTTAAACAACTACTTCATACTTAAATTACAGAAAATACATACAAGAGATGACACAAACTGCTCTTGGCCAGTTGCCTATACTCTTGTTATGCAACACCACTTGACATTGATTCATCAGGAAAAATGTAAAATTCTCGCCTTATTACATATAATTGAATTGATGATAAAGCCTACTCCATGTGCCATATCTACTGATAGCAGAATGTTGAATTACTTGCACTACCATTTCCTCCAGCATGAGTTGTGCTTCTCTTGATGGAACACAGTGCCTGGTTACCTCTGCTTAATCTATTAGGCCAAAAGAGAACACATGAGCTAGTTTTGAGCATAGAAAAGAAATTTTCTAAATATATATATGAGCAAAGCTTTGCAAGAAAGATAGATTATAGTTCAGCCACTAGAGGCACATTTTGATGCAACTTTGAGGAAAAATGACTCACCCGTTTGGAGCAAAAATCCTCTCTGATAACATTTTCCTTTCTGTCTGCAAAGTTGTAAAGTAGACCAATCAATTTGAAACTTTTAAGTTGTTTTCCTAAGAAATACAAAAGTTAATCTTGTTATCAATACAAAGTTCTAATCATTACTAAAATTTCGGAAGAAAAGGGTTAGTTGCATAGGATGATTGCCTTATTTTGGGAAACTTCTTTTCAAGAACCAAAAAAAGGTGGGGTGATCGAACATGTGGTGCATGGGATAAAAGCTGGGCGAGAGTTGTCTTGCCAATTCCACCCATCCCAACTATAGAGATGATATGGAGGCCGCCTTCTTCTAGATTACTCTCACACACCAACTTACTTACTATAGTTTTCTTATCCTTATCACGACCGCATACCTCCGATACATCAATAGAAGAGGTAGTTCTTTGTCTCTCAGGTTCTTCAATGTTTGTAACTGATTTGAAATTGTACCTCTCTTTCTCAGACGCAATCACATTGACTCTTTCATTTAATTCTTTCATTTTTACAGCAATGTCACGACAGAGGACAACTCAACTGAAACAAAAGCAGGGGGTGGGGATGTAGGAGCTTACCTTCTTTGTAGGAATGGTGCTATTTTCGACTCCCTCAATTTGCAACTTGACAATTGCAGTGCTCCAATCATCCAACACGTCCTCCATGTCGTAGGATACGTCTCTGAGCTTTTCTAACCAAAGTTTCACCACTTCCTCTGTCACTTGTCTTTTCTCAACATCGATGAGTGCAGCTTTGGTGGTTTGGAGAGTACTTGTTGTTAAGTTTCCAACTTAAAAGCCCAAGCTTATAAGTGGAGGGCCCAAACAGGTATATGAAGACATGTTTAACTTGATATTTAATCGATGTGGGATGTGGTATATTTCTGATGCAGATTGCATCGGCATATACACCACGAGCTGTTGGACGTCTTGCTGCTGAATCGGGATTATAATTTATTTAGATATTTTAGGAGTCTTTATTATTATTATTTAATTATTGCTTTTAATTTAATTTGTTTCCTACGTAATTTGATATTTTCTTGTTCTAGTAGAACTAGGTTGTCTTGTTCTAGTAGAACTAGGTTTTTCTTCTTACTTGTTCTAGTAAAATTAGATTTTCTTGTTCTGGTAGAACTAGGTTGTCTTGTTCTAATAGAACTAGATTTTTCTTATTAGTTTTCTATATAAAGGGATGTAAGCCTTATGGCAAATGGTGTTAAGTTGATTATTTGATTAATAATATTGAGAGAGAGAGTTCTCCTTTATTTTCCTACTTTCGTGTTCTTGAGAGAATATTGATTGTGGTTGCCTACTATCTGGCATTGTTCTTGCGACAATCAACAGATTGGTGGAAGCTTGTTTGTTTTTTGGTGAGCTAGTCTTGACCACGTATTTTCCGCTGCATCAGTTGGTATCAGAGTCCAGTTCGTTCTTGCCGTCATGCCAAGACGAGGAGGAAGACGTGCCAGAGGCCGTGAAACCAATCTGGAAGACGTGTATTATCGCGAGGACATGGCCCGAATTAAACAAGAAATCAAAGATGAGGTACGTGCCCTATTCAAGAGTTATTGTCTTGAGCGGTGTCGTAGTCATCGACCTCCATCTCCGCATTCTATGGACAAAGAGAGTGTTGAGGATGTTTTAGTTGAGGATGTTTGTGTTGAGGATATTGTTGTAGAGAATGAAGATTTGAATGAAGTTGAAGAAGGTAAGAATTTTGAAGTCATGGAAAAATTTTCTTTAAATAACTTTCACAATGCTGAAGCTGAAAAAGTAGTGGATTTTAATTCTCCGCCTATTTTTGATGAATATTATGATGATGATATTAAGCCAAATATTATTGAAAATTTGGAAGAGCAAAAGGAGGCTATAAGCTGTGAGACACGTAATAAAAATTGTTCACGTAGTGATTTTTGTTGTCGTGTTAAACTATTTAGTGATTTTCAAGAGGATGAAGTTTTTGTCGTTGAAGAACTGAAGCGTTATGATTTTTTTGGAATTGAAAATATTTGTTCTATTGTTAATCCTCTACTACTGAAAATTTTGAATGAGATGAAGGGTGAAGAGAAAATTTTTTTTGTTATGAAATTTTGGGAAAATAAATTTTGGAGGCAATTGAAACAAAAAAAGTTCTCAAAGTATTTATTCAGTTGGAGTGGTCGACATCAATACTTCTGTGAAGCCAACCCGCAGAGTTCGGGGACGAACTCTCTCTAAACAGGGGAGAATAGGGATGATGATGCAAGGTGTGAAACGATCACTTTTATGCAACCGAGCCATGGTGGATCAAGCACTTCATCTGCGATATCAGCAACTGCAAGTCTGGTGGTAGTATTCGTACTCATAGTTTGTTCGATGTCAAGCACTTGGTTCCTTATCATGAAGATAGCTCCGATGATGAAGCTGCGAATTTGAGGGCGAATTCTCTCCAAACAGGGGAGAATGATACAGATTGCATCGGCATATACACCACGAGCTGTTAAACGTCTTGCTGCTGAATCGGGATTATAATTTATTTAGATATTTTAGGAGTCTTTATTATTATTATTTAATTATTGTTTTTAATTTAATTTGTTTCCTACGTAGTTTGATATTTTCTTGTTCTAGTAGAACTAGGTTTTTCTTCTTACTTGTTCTAGTAAAATTAGGTTTTCTTGTTCTAGTAGAACTAGGTTGTCTTGTTCTAATAGAACTAGATTTTTCTTATTAGTTTTCTATATAAAGGGATGTAAGCCTTATGGCAAATGGTGTTAAGTTGATTATTTGATTAATAATATTGAGAGAGAGAGTTCTCCTTTATTTTCCTACTTTCGTGTTCTTGAGAGAATATTGATTGTGGTTGCCTACTATCTGGCATTGTTCTTGCGACAATCAACAGATTGGTGGAAGCTTGTTTGTTTTTTGGTGAGCTAGTCTTGACCGCGTATTTTCCGCTGCATCAATTTCCAACTAGGGCTGTAAACGAGCCGGGCCGAGCCGGGCTTTTGAATGGTCAGCTCGAGCTCGTTAGAAAGCTTGTTCGTTAGTTAACGAGCCGAGCTTTAAACGAGCCTTAATTTCAAGCTCGAGCTCGGCTCGTGAAAAAATAGTAAAGCTCGAGCTCGGCTCGATCAGCTCGTTTAGATTAACAAGCCAAGCTCAAGCTCGAGCTCGAGCTCAAATTCAAGCTTAAGCTCTTCAGTCGATCCCAATGACAATGGCGATATGAGAAGACGACGTGAGACTGTGAGAGTACGGTGGTGGGATGGTGGTTTGCCAGGAAACCCCTTCAAGATGACTGCTTTTCAGTCGATCCCAAAGATTGGACCAAAAATCCCAAAGATCAGAGAGCTAAGATGTCGATCTGGTGTAAATACGGCGTATGCGTGACCATAGACGGTGCTGGTAGTGTTGGCGAGAGCTTGCGATGAACTGTCGGCGGCAAGAGCTTGCGATGAACTGTCGGCGAGAGCTTGCGATGAACCGTCGGCGGCGAGAGCTTGCGATGAACCGTCGGCGGCGAGACCTTGCGATGTACTGTCGGCGAGAGCTTGTGATGAACTGGTGCAGGCGTGGAAAGCATGGCTGACTGGCTGGCTATGAGGTTCGTTTGGATCTGGATGGAGGGTTGGAGGCTGATGCGAAATGAAACAGAGACAGCGAGAGAGAGGGAAACAGCCAAAATGGGGAAGAAGGGTTAGAAGGGCTGATGTGCTTACCAAAAAAGAAGGCTGATGTGACTTACCAGATCTACATCTCAGCCGTTGATTGGAGTTAAAAGCTTAAAATGGAATAGAGGGCCAAGATGGCTTTAAATTTGTTACTGGTAAATGGTAAACGAGCTCACTAACGAGCTCCCTAAACGAGCTTCTCATTGAGCCCTAAACAAACTTATTATCGAGCTCTTAACAAGCTTGTTCACGAGCCTAAACGAGCCGAGCTTTGGTATGCTCAAGCTCGGCTTGTTTACTAAACGAGCCTAACATTAAGGCTTGAGCTTGGTTCATTTAGTTAATGATCAAACTCGATCCGAGCCTTTATCGAGCTTTCTCGCGAGCCGTTAACGAGCGGCTCAGCCCGTTTACAGCCCTATTTCCAACACTCCCCCTCACGTGCAGGCTTAACAAGATTCAAATAGCCTGTCACGTGGACAACAAAAGCGGGCTCACGAGCGAAACGGGCCCAAGAACGACATGCTCTGATACCAGTTAAGTTTCCAACTTAAAAGCCTAAGCTTATAAGTGGAGGGCCCAAACAGGTATATGAAGACATGTTTAACTTGATATTTAATCGATGTGGGATGTGGTATGTGGTATATTTCAGAGCACCTCTAAGTGATAGCTATTTTTTTTTCCCTCCCCTCTCTACCAACCATGACCACCAATTCTTCCCACACTACCATTCACAACACCAATGAAACTCATCATACCCTCATCATCATTAACGTGGTTGCACAAACTCCTCTTAAACTCACATCCAGCAACTACATCTACTGGAAATTGCAATTTCACACCCTATTCATTAGGTATGACCTCCTAGGCTATGTTGATGGATCAAAACCATTTCCAACAACCACCCTCACTCAAAATAGCACCACTAGTCCAAATCCAGAACATATTATCTGGATTAGACAAGACCAACTCATACTCAATGCCATCATTGGCTCCCTCTCCCCAACCATTATTCCATTCATTGCTCAGTCCAAAACTTCCCGTGAAGCATGGACCATCTTGGCCAACATCTACGCCAAGCCCTCTCGTGGACGCATCAAACAAGTTAAAAACCAACTAAAGAACATTACAAAGGGTTCTGAAAGTGTGTCTGAATTTTTGCAGACAATAAAAGCTCGATCTGACGAACTAGCCCTTCTTGGAGTACCACTTGATCCAGAGGATCTCACGGAAAAAGTACTTGATGGTCTTGGTGATGATTACAAGGAACTGGTTCGTGCTGTTTAAGCCAGAGATTCCTCAATTACCTTTGAAGAGCTTCATGAAAAATTGCTCAACTTTGAAGCCTCCTTACTAACAACAAAGCCAGAAGCATCTCACTTTCCAGCCACTGCCAATCCCACTAGTCGAAACACAACACCCTGGCGCCCTCCATCAGGCTCCGGCAACCACAACTCCTGGCGTCCCTCCAACAACACTACAAATCGGTATTCTACACCACCAAATGGTGGACCATCTTCATCTCCTGGCAATCGTCCTTATCATCCATACTTAGGATATTGCCAAATCTGCAGAATACAAGGCCACACTGCCAAATGGTGTCCCTCCTTCTGACTGGTTCCCATTCCATCGCCCAACAACAACTCCACTACTCCAACTAATCATCCTACTTCACCATGGCAACCACGGGCACATTATGCTGCTAGTTCTTCTACTGCTCCATCATGGCTTTTGGACAGTGGAGCCTCGCACCATGTCACCTCTGATCTCAACAACCTCTCACTACATACTCCATACAATGGCTCAGATGACATTATGATTGGAGATGGCTTGGGTCTCCCAATTACCCACATTGATTCTACTTCTCTCACAACACCCTCTCAAAACACCTTTCAATTAAACAATGTTCTTTGTGTTCCTAACATGAAAAAGAATCTAATTTCAATTTCACAATTTTGTAACACAAACAATGTTTCCATTGAATTCTTACCATCTTCTTTTATTGTGAAGGAACTTCGTACAGGGGCAGCACTTCTGAAGGGCCACACTAAAGATGGTGTATATGAGTGGCCAGTCTCTTCCCCACTTCTTGCCTTTTCTAGCATAAAGACTTCCTCATCTGAGTGGCATCATAGACTCGGACATCCAGCTCTTTCAATTTTAAAATACATTGTTTCCAGTAATAAACTAGGCTCATCTTCTTCTGTCACATCTGATTTCTCTTGTAATGCTTGTCTTTGTAATAAAAGCCATAAATTATCATTCTCCAAATCCACAATCCTCTCTTCTCACCCTCTTGAAACTATCTTTTCTGATGTTTGGACCTCACCAATAATTTCAAATGATGGGTTTAAATACTATGTCATATTTCTTGATCACTTCACCAAATATGTCTAGTTTTACCCTCTTAAACAAAAATCAGATGTTAAAGCAATTTTTATTCGATTTAAAACCATTGTTGAAAAGTACTTTGACCGAAACATCAAGACCCTATACTCTGATAATGGTGGTGAATACACAGCTATCTGGTTGGTACCATTGATGATGGATTACAGATCTATCAGCACTCTTCCATCAGTTTACATGCGTTTTCTGACTCATCTCTCAGTTTGAATGCCTTTTCTGATGCTGATTGGGCAGGAGACAAAGACACGTTTTGCTCCACAGGGGCCTATGTTATTTATCTTGGCAAAACTCCTGTCTCCTGGAGTTCTAAAAAGCAAAAGACTGTAGCTAGATCGTCCATTGAGGCAGAGTATCGCTCTGTTGCTAATACTGCTGCTGAACTAAACTGGCTTTGTTATCTTTTATCTGATCTTGGTATTAAGCTTCCCTGCTGTCCAGTAATATATTGTGATAATGTTGGGGCTACCCAACTCTGTTCCAACCCAGTTTTTCACTCAAGAATGAAGCATGTTGCAATTGATTTTCATTTTATTCGAGATCAAGTCCAAAGTGGTGCTCTTCGAGTCGCTCATGTTTCCTCTGAAGATCAAATTGCTGATGCTCTTACCAAGCCTCTTCCTCAACAACGTTTTCTTCAACTCAAAGTTAAGATTGGACTTCTTTCCCGCACTCCATCTTGAGGGGGCATAATAGCAGACTGTTAACTATCCTCAATCTTAGGAGTCTGTTCTCCTTAATCTTAATCTTAAGAGTCTGTTGTAATTTATTGAAATTTGAATCTTTGTTGGCTGTACATAGCAATCTTAGGAGTCAGTTTTAACTTCTCTAGTTTATAGGATCTTTAACAAATCTTTTGGTTACTCTCATTTTGTATATATATACGTTTATTGATTAATGGAAATATATGAGGAAAAGTTCATTAATTCCTACTCTGTTACTTGTGAGCTTTTTGACTTCTTTCTCAACACCCACAACCTGTCTCAGCTCTTGTTGTGCCTCTTGTACAACAATAGAAACCAATTGCTCCAAGACTATGGAAACTAGTGCATCAGCCATGCTTGGAGACGGTGAGTGATTGACTTGCCAGAAGTAGGAGAAAATAATAGAGTAGATAACAATTGAGTTGCAGGTTTGCTTTGCTAATGTTATCCTGCTTTCAAGTTTTATAAACTCTCTAGCATATAGCTAAAGTAAGTGGGAAAATGGCTTCCCCTTCTACCATATACATTTTTGTGATTTTGTTTTTTAATATTACCCCTCTCCATCAATCCATACTTTTATGGACTTTTTCCCCTTTTGTAGGACCCTATTATACTGTTATTATTTTTTTTTAGACCTTTTTCCACTTTGTGGGACTCAAATATTGCTTTGTCTAGCGATATGTGAAGAGCATATCTTGCTTTGAGTCGGTATCTTCCTTAAGTTTAATAGAATATTATCTTCACTATCTTTTAAGTCTTTCTGTTTTGTCCAGAAGTAAATGTCCTCTTCATTTGTCCGATTTTATGAAATTTCCTCTTCATTTGTCCAATTTTATGTAGACTTTCTCCACCTATGGCACCCAATCTATTGAATTGTAATTGTTTTTCTTTATAATGCATCACCCCATTTAGCAAAGTTTTTCAGGATTAGCAACAACTTGGAGAACCTCATAGAATAAATAGGGAAAATAGCACAGATTGATCAAAGTACATAGCCCTTTCTGCTTGCAACAATAAATTTTGCCTTCCAATCACAATCTTTGTCCAAAACCAAAAAATCTTTGATGAAATTAAACAAATCGGATTTCTTTGTTTAAAAATGAAATTAACAATTGAAGACCAGTATTTCTTCATATCCTAATTTCAAATTTTGACCTCCTAGACAGACTCTTGCATCCTTAAGTTGAAACATAAGCACCCAAGAGTCCTATCTTAATACATGCTACAATTGCAATGGTCCAAAACCCTGCAGTGGACTTCCTAGGCTAGAACATAAACAATACCTGATTAAAACAAAAAACAAATGCTGCTAAAATGTCGGATAACTTGACATCATGGAAAGTTCTAGTGGTGAAATGCATGTTTTGCTTTTTGAACACAATGTTCAGTTTGGTAAATGATTTTCACCAGAAACAGATTGAATAGAAATAATAAATATGGCTAGGCCCTGTTTGTTTTTTTTTTCTGTTTTTTTTTTTTTTTTTTTTTTTTTGGAAAATTAGCAATAACCAATGACTCTTACCAGAATGAATTAATGCTTAGGTTAAGTTTCAAAGTGCACCATCTTCTAGGATCCCCATGCATATAAGTGGTCAGCTGGTCCGGAAAAAATTCTGCAAGCTTGAATGATTTTAGCCATTTATTTTCGTTGTTAATTCCTTCTGACATACTTGTTTAGTCGTTTATGGTGCTGAGTTTATTGACCAAAAGATGTAATTCGCAAAACTTTGAAATATCTATTTTGGTAATGCAAGTTGGCTGCGTTAGTGTTCTTATTGTGTGTTCTAGTTTTGAAATGCACTGGAAATGGTGAAAGACCTAACAAAGTGATTACTTTTAACACAACCAAAAGAAGAAAAAATTGATTCATTTCTGCAAAGGATAGACAAGCAACTAGACAGCAATTAAAAGAAATACACAACTCATCAAGTAGCCAAAGCAAAAATGCAGAAACAAAAGCTCAAACTTCATTGCTTGTTTCTCTGTCCAATCTTCCCCTTGGCTTAGTCTAGGAGCTTAAATGATAAACCTTAGATCTTTGTTCTGTTTTGCTAGTCCGCTTTTTGGTTGAAAAACTACCATGGTATTATGTGTAAGGGTTCTTCATGGGTCCTAACTGTATGCGATGAGACATGCATATATATCCGGCTTGTTAGCGTATCACAGGAGCCTCCACACAAGGTTTCCTTAAAGAAGGAAACTATCCCATACCATAGCAATAAAGCTTCAATCAAGGAAATCATAGAATCAAAGGAGAAGATTCAGCAATGTCTACTGCAAGACTCTGGCCAGAAATCACTGAGGGAAATTAGTCAATTCCCTATTAAATAAAGAATGCTATTAGCTGTCATATTTTTGAATTTTGAATAACCTTCCATAAGTTGTAATCTGTACATCTATATATACAGAAGCTTAAACCCAATTTGGGTTAAGCAGAATTCAATCACCTTAAGCTCTCTGTTTTCATGGTATCAGAGCATTGATCACATTCTGATCAAGTGATCCTCTTATACCTTCTTTCCCTCTAACCTTCTCATCAATTTATGGCTACCACAACCTCATCCTCTGCCTCTCTTTCCTCTGGTGCACTCACATCATCAGTGAATGTGCTTCCAAACATCTCCCCTCTGCAAAATATCTCGCATCTCGTTTCCATCAAGTTGGATCAATCAAACTTCTTGCTTTGGCGTAGCCAACTTCTCCCTATTCTCAAATGTCAAGATTTACTAAAATATGTTGATGGCTCCTGTCCTCCTCCATCTGAATATGTTTCTACTCCCTCTGAAAAGGATGAAGCCTCAACCATCCGCAATCCTGACTTTGTTACTTGGATGAGATTCGATCAAATGCTTCTTGGCTGGATTAACTCCACTTTATCTGAACCTGTTCTTGCACAAGTTGTTGGTCTTGAAACCTCTCATGCAGTTTGGGCCGCTCTACACTCGTTCTTCTCAATGCAATCAACTGCTCGAGTTATGCAGCTTCGCTCACAACTCCAGACAATGCAAAAAGGTTCATCCTCAATTTCTGATTATCTCCAACGAATCAAATCCATTGCTGATTCCCTTGCTTCTATTCGTCAACCTGTATCTCCCATTGATCTGGTGCTGCACACACTCTCTGGTCTTGGTCCGGAATATGAGTCCTTCACCACTGCAATCTCAGTTCGTTTAGAAACCCCTACCTTTTCTGAACTTAGTGCCCTGCTTCTTCAACAAGAATCACGGCTAGAGCAAGCCTCACAAATTTCTCAGTCACAAATGCATAATACTGCATTTCTTGCTCAAAATCATCATCAAAGAGGCCGTGGTCGTGGACGTGGCCGACAATCTGGATTTCGTGGACGTGGCCGTGGTCGCAATAATGGTCGCTTTCCTTCCCCATCACCTGCTCCTGGTCTCCTTGGTTCAACCCCAAATAATGCAGATCGTTCTCTTCTCATTTGCCAAATATGCCGACGACATGGACATGAAGCTCTTCGGTGTTTCCAACGTTTTAATCAAAATTATCAATCTGATGACCTACCCCAGTCATTCGCAGCAATGAACCTTAGTTCAGCAGATCACCAATGGTATCCGGATACTGGAGCCACAAATCATATGACTGCAGACTCCCAAGGTCTAACAGGATGCACTGATTATGCCGGTACTGATCAGATTCTAGTGGGTAACGGTTCTCAACTTCCAATTACTCACACGGGTAACACAACTCTTTACACCAATATCTCATCTATTCCTTTACAGAATGTGTTATGCGTACCTGCTATCAAAAAGAATTTGATCTCCGTTGCTCAATTGACAAAGGACTTAAACTGTGTTTTCTTATTCTATGCTGATGGTTTTGTTATAAAGGATCGTCTCACGGGGAAACTTCTGCACGCCGGGCCGAGTGAAGGAGGGCTTTATCCCATTAATGCTGGTGTTGCTGGTCAAGCTTTTTCCAGTAACCTTCAAAGTTTCTTTGGTGCTAGAGCAAGCGGCGAGGTTTGGCACATGCGATTAGGACATCCGCATTGTCAAACTATGAATAAATTAGTCAAAAATAAATGTCTTTCTATTAATGGATCTTTGTTAAACAAAGGAGCTTGTCCAAACTGTTTAGCAGGAAAAATTTCTCGATTGCCATTTAATTTATCTAATTCATGCACCACTCATAGACTTGATCTTGTTCACTCTGACTTATGGGGGCCTTCCCCAATAACTTCTCATCAAGGCTATCGTTATTATTTATTACTGGTGGATGATTTCTCTCGATTTGGATGGATTTACCCATTATATCGCAAAAGTGATGCCTCTTCTTGCTTCTTACACTTTAAACGAATGGTTGAGAATGCCTTCTCTTCTCGTATAAAGGCTTTACAAACCGATGGCGGAAAGGAATATACAAGAAAACCATTTTCTTGCATTCTTGACTCACATGGGATTTTCCATCGAATCTCATGTCCCCACACTCCACAACAAAATGGAGTGGCTGAGCGCAAGCATCGTCATACAGTCGAAATGGGATTATCTTTACTTAGTCAGGCTCTCCTGCCAATGCATTTCTGGGTTGAGGCTTTCCAAACAGCCATTTACCTTATTAATCGTCTCCCAACTCCAGTCCTTGGTGGTAAAAGCCCTTATGAAGTTATCTTTGGAAAACAGCCTACGTATGACCATCTTCGAGCCTTTGGTTGCGCATGCTACCCTTATTTGGTTCCCTATAACAAAACAAAGTTGGAATTCAAGACTCGCCAGTGCATTTTTTTGGGATATGCTGTGCAACATAAGGGCTACAAATGTCTCGATCCTAAAACTGGTCGCATTTACATCTCTAGACATGTTGTGTTTGATGAAGCTTTATTTCCATTTGCAGGCATTCAAAAGGAATCTCCCCAGCCTCCAATCGACTCTACTGTCCTCACTTGGTTATTTCCTAATAATGTGGAAGTACTTCCAACAACTTCCCCACATACAGAAATTATTCCAAGAGCTAATCCTCTTGCTCATGCTGATCCTAATGAACAAGTGTGTTCCCAATCACATGCAAGGTGTCCCTCCGAAGAATGCTCTCCTTGTCAGCCTGCTGTTCATGAGATTCATCCTCCTGTCAATGCTCCCCCCTCGCCTTTGCCAATGGTGCCCCCATCCCAAACTCTGGCAAATTCCTCTCCATCGTTACTAGTGTCAGCACATGATGCTCCCAATATGCTTTCAGGCCCTTCTCATCCCATGATCACCCGTCTTAAAGCTGGAATTCGAAAACCAAAAGCTTGGTATGCTACTAATCATCCTATTCCAACTTGTTTCCACTCTATGATTGCTAGCTCAACACCATCAGAGCCAACTTGTTTTTCTCAAGCATCTAAAGACCCTCAATGGTGACAAGCTATGCAAGATGAGTTTAATGCTCTTCTTCGCAATCATACATGGACTTTGGTACCCCCCCACTGCCCACCATAATGTTGTTGGATGCAAATGGGTCTATCGCATTAAGTACAAATCTGATGGTTCGATAGAGAGATTTAAAGCCCGTCTAGTGGCTAAAGGCTTCCATCAACAACCAGGTCTTGACTATGATGAGACATTTAGTCCCGTTGTTAAAGCAGCTACCATTCGTCTTGTCTTATCACTAGCATGTTCCTCCAGTTGGCCTCTTCAACAACTCGATGTGAAAAATGCATTTCTTCATGGCCTCCTTGACGAAGAAGTCTATATGCAACAGCCCCCTGGCTTCAATGATTCCACCAGGCCAAATTATGTATGCAAGTTACAAAAGGCAATATATGGCCTTAAACAAGCTCCCCGAGCTTGGTTTCGGCGCTTTAGTTCTGTTCTCCTTGAACGGGGATTTCAAATGAGTCATGCTGACTCATCTCTCTTTGTTCGACATACCTCAAAGGGCTGCATTCTTCTTCTTTTATATGTAGATGACATCGTTATCACCGGTAGTGATCACTCCGGCATCACCACTCTCATTCACTACCTCCATGCTAACTTCGACATGAAAGATCTTGGTCCTCTAAGTTACTTTCTTGGCATGGAAGTCTCACGATCCACTAGTTCTCTACAACTCTCTCAAACCAAGTATGCTGTTAATTTACTTGAGAGAACATCAATGCTTGGTGCCAAACCAATCTCCACACCTGTTCATGTTGGTTTTAAACTATCCGCTTATGAAGGTACCCCACTCACTGATCCTACTTCATATCGAAGTATCGTGGGAGCTCTCCAATATCTCACCATGACACGCCCAGACATTTCCTATGCTGTTAATCAAGTGTGTCAATTTATGTATCACCCGACTGATGTTCATCTTAATGCCGTTAAACGCATCTTGCGCTATATCAAAGGCACACTTGGATTTGGTCTTTGCTTTCAAGCTTCAACCAATCTTTCCATTCACGCATACTCTGATGCTGATTGGGCAGGTTCCCCAGATGATAGACGCTCAACAACTGGAGGATGTATTTTTCTAGGTCCGAATCTTGTATCATGGATCTCTCGCAAGCAACCAACTGTTTCTCGCTCCAGTTCAGAGGCTGAATATCGTGCCATTGCTGTTACCACAGCTGAAATATGTTGGCTTCAATCACTACTCAAAGATCTTGGTATTTTCTTAAAAACACCACCGACTCTCTTTTGCGATAACATAAGTGCCACATATTTAGTCGCCAACCCTATTCTACATGCTCGTACCAAGCATATCGAGGTTGATTATCATTTTATTCGTGAAAGGGCAGCCCGTGGTTCCTTAAAAGTTTTATATGTTTCAAGTGAAGACCAACTTGCAGACACACTTACCAAGGGCCTTTCCTCGAAGCGCTTTGTTAATCTTCGTTGCAAACTCAACGTCACTTCTAGACCGTTGAGTTTGAGGGAGGGTGTTAGCATATCACAGGAGCCTCCACACAAGGTTTCCTTAAAGAAGGAAACTATCCCATACCATAGCAATAAAGCTTCAATCAAGGAAATCATAGAATCAAAGGAGAAGATTCAGCAATGTCTACTGCAAGACTCTGGCCAGAAATCACTGAGGGAAATTAGTCAATTCCCTATTAAATAAAGAATGCTATTAGCTGTCATATTTTTGAATTTTGAATAACCTTCCATAAGTTGTAATCTGTACATCTATATATACAGAAGCTTAAACCCAATTTGGGTTAAGCAGAATTCAATCACCTTAAGCTCTCTGTTTTCACGGCTAAACATGAATCAAAGAACCACATCTCAAGCAACTTGGCTAATCCATCCACAAGTTGGTTGCTGACGCAAAAGTACCAGCCAAAACCTGATCTGTTTATTGAATCATGGAATGGGCTACTAATGGCTCAACTGGTTCGATCTCCCCATTTGCTTGGCCATGATACAAAAGCACCCATAATGAATGTTTAATGGGAGATTTTGAATTATTATTCTTTTGTAACCAAGTATAAGTAAACCCTTTGAATCAAGTCTATTTCCATAAAAGGTAGACACTTAACAATATATAATTCACATAATGAAGGTTGATAATTAAGTAGTCTTAAGATCTTCTAGCTGCTGCAGAAAAAACTTTATTTATCATGATCACATCTTGGGTTTTTAACTTAAGAATTTAGCTCATAGTTTCATCATGCATTTTCTCTTGTTAAATTTTTCTTTTTCTTTTTTTGCCTCGCTAGTATCTTATCCAGTTTGCATTTCAAAGAATAAGGTAGATACGTCCCTCACTGTCTTGGTGTAATTTTTTGCTCTACCAATAGATTTCCTTCCTTCCGTGCCCCCTATCTCCCTGTCTAGGTGCAATCTTTCCCATTGGCAAAAAAAGGTGCAAGGGCAAAAAGTATAGTCTCATGTGCAATGGAATCTCATTTCTGCAAGGGAGAAGCAACTAGACAGTCCACATAGACAGGGACTAAAAGAAAAGCACAACACATCAAACGAAAGAAGAAAAGAAAAAAAGTGAGCAAAAGCAAAAGATCCCTTTTATTTTTCGTTTGGTTGTGCTATCTTCTTATCTTCCCCATGGTTTAGTCTATGCAACAACGCGATTAACCTTTAGTGAAAGCGTAGATTGGGAAGAGGTGATGGTGGTGGATAATTAAGGGCAGTACGTGATGAATTAAACCTCACAATTAACCACTCATCTTAGTGAGTCTTCCATCATCAGGCAATGATTATGTAAGAATAATATAGGATCTATTGTTAAGATCTAGAACACACAATAAATTTAGCCTAATTCTTTATGCAAGAGCTTAGGTACATCTGTTGAAGTCATCTTGAGATGACCAACATAAACTCTAATGTCTGCAGGAAAACCAAGAGACTAAATCTTCCTTCTCGATCCCTCTCTTGCCATCATGTAGTTAGCCCAAGTTCTCTAGAGTTTGAGAATAAATGAGCATCAATCATTGAGAGAAGGGGAGACCTAATCTTTGTATAGAGTTAAAGCCCTAATAGCATTTCCCACCATAGACTCTAATTAAAAAACCTAAGCACCTACACAAATTCTACCATATCACATAACATGATCCCACCCTATTAAGATACACCATAACTCAATAAATCCTTATGATCACAACCACTATAAAACGGATATTTTCAGCACTTTTATTTTAGGTTATGCAATCAATCCGCTTTTCACAGACTAAAAGTATAAGGTCAAATCAATGTAAACCTAAAATAATGAAAAAACTCTCACAGATTACCCTTGGATCTTTGTTCTTTTTCTAGTGTGCTTATTTGTTGAAAACTGCTATGGTTCTAGAGTTCTCCATATATAGGTCCTCACTGCTGCTCCTAATGCAATGAGAGTATGAGACAAATAAATGGTCCCCATAGTGTAAGAACCTGACTTATGGTTCCAAGCAAGAACCCTTGTTGGAGTCCATAATTCAAACCTGACACAGTTGGATGTTGCTTTTATTGACGTGTCACAATCTCACACAAAGTCAAGCACAAACCAACAGCAGATGATACAGATCCATACCTTATTCGCCCATCTTATTCGATAACCCATGTACTAATAGCTAGGGGTGTGTTCCACATTATTTCTCTTTTGAAAATTTATCTCTTGCTGCATATAGTTAGACTTGTGCCACATCAAATGAAATTTTATTTTAGTTGAATAATATGCGTCAAACAACATTTGTCCCCATGCCTTATTTGAAAGTTTGAAACCCGAGTTGGGTTACACATTTCTTCTCCAAAATATCCCTCTACCTTTCATACACTATCTTCAAGCAAATGAGGAAGATGAAAGACCACGGTTCTTGCTGTGGAGTATCAAAGGGGTGGGATCCATACAAAGCCATTTCCTCAAGGACAAAACCTTCATCCTCTTCCTGTGAACCCTGCTGCCACTTTTCACTCGCCGTGATCCAAAAAGCCACCAACAACTTCGACAATGATTACATCATCGGGGTAGGCGGTTTTGGCAACGTATACAAAGGCTGCATCGATGGCCGCGACACAATGGTTGCCATCAAGAGGTTGAAACCAGGGTCAATCCAGGGAGGCCCATGAGTTCAAGACTGAGATCGAGTTGCTCTCACAGCTCCGCCACCCTCATGTAGTCTTTTTGATAGGCTACTGCAACGACAAGCGTGAGATGATTCTTGTATATGATTACATGATCAATGGGACTCTACGCGACCATCTCTACGAAACAGAGAATGATCCACTACCATGGAAACAGAGGCTTGAGATATGCATAGGTGCAGCTAAAGGATTACTCTATCTTCAAGCAGGTTTGAAGCGGTCAACCATAATTCACAGAGACGTGAAGAGCACCAACATATTGTTGGACCAGAATTTGGTGGCTAAGATTTCTGATTTCGGGTTGTCCAAGATCGTTTCCAGCAAGCTCCTTAGGCGTGTGGATACGTTAGTTAAGGGTACATGGGGGTATTTGGATCCGGAATACGCAAAGAAGCACCTACTTACAGAGAAATCTGACGTGTATTCATTTGGTGTGGTGTTGCTTGAGGTGTTGTGTGCTAGGAAACCACTTAATCGTAAGCTTAACGATAATGAATTTAGTCTAGCTCAATGGGCTCAAAGATGCATTCGGGAGGGGACCGTTGATCGGATCATTGATCCTTATCTGATGGGGAAAATCGCGCACATTTGTTTGAATGAATTTGTGGCTATCGCCAAGAGGTGCTTAGGTGATCGTGGAACTGAAAGACCTATGATGGGAGATGTGGTGGAAGGCCTTGAGTTTGCACTTCAGCTGCAGGAGGGTGCAGATGCAGCTGCAACCGAAGAAATTGATTTTGATGGTGAGCCTCACAATGGATACATCTATATAGGGAGCGACATGGTCTCAAGGCAAGGTGGACGCGTATTGACTCCGAGTAGTACCAGTAGGTTCACCATGGGTACTACTATTAGTGGACTGAGCTTTCATGGTTTTGATTCGGATAGTATGACATCTGAGGAGGTGGAAGAGGTGGAGGAGGTGTACTCTGCCGCCACAAATTCAAATCCGAGTGAGCAATAAATCCGGAGATAATGTAATAGAGATTTCATGTCCCGGCAATACAGGCTAGATCTCCAATAAATGTGTGCTTTAATTGATGCCTTTTTCCAATAAATGAGTTATATTTGAAGGCACAAAAGCAAACCCCTCAAAACGAGGGTATTATTGGAATTAAAAAAAAAAAGAAAAAAGATTTCCTTATCATTAATAAAAGATGGGGTTAAGGAGTTAAAAATTCTTATGATAGAGTCATTGTTAAAGGAAGACCCCTTATGGGGGTAATTGCTAATATTCCCTTTTAAGCATCCGCAAATTATATCTTGGTATAGTACTCTTCACATTGCTTTTGGGTTCCACATTTGGCATTGTTTCTAGCATCATTTTAGCTACTTCTGTTTATTTATTTATCTATTTTTGCTCAAACAAATATTGTTTAGTTGTTGGATATCAATCAGATGTCATGAAATCGGTTTTGAACCCATGCTGCCTATATATAAGTAACTAAGGACTTGTTTGGTTGTCTAATTTGAAATTAAATAATTTAAGAAATTTTACATAGTATTGAAGGTACAATCTATCAATTTGAATTAACAAATTCAAGAAAATAATGGTCATTATTACAAATAATAGTGGAAATTTAAAATAATGGCATTTCATGATTTCCTTAGAATTGATTCTACAACATCAACTATAGTAATAACTCCAACATTTTAAAATATTCTAATTTAAGGTAACTGATTTATGCCTTCAACCCTATGTAAAATTTATTTAATTGTTTAATTTTGAATTGAACACCTAAACAGGTCCTAATTGTATGTGTACATACACACAAAAATAAATCCAAGTTAAATTGGAATTCCTTTTTGTGATTGCAGAAAATTTTTATCTTTTTATTTTTTAAAACATTTTTCTAGGTGGAATCCGTTTTCTTTTCATTTAAGATATTTGACGAAAGGAAGAAACCAGCAAACGAAAGTAATTGACCCAAACAATCAATATTTGGGACGCAAGCATTCTTGAATTACATCATACTTGTCTGCCATATTTGGTGGATTCTCTAAAAGAAAGACGAACATCAGAGAAGGTAATATTTTTTGTGGAAGTTGGGTTCTTTTTCATTTCATTTCCGATCGACCACAATATCTCACATCATACACCCAAAAGGAGACCAAAGCTTCACACTCAAAGCCCTTGAATCAAGCTCAACTGTACCACAATGTTCCACTTTTCTTTTCTTTTTTTGGTGGGGTTCGGTTCTTTTTCTCTTTTATTTCCTACCACTACATTCGACTTTATCTCGCGGAAATAGCATGCTTGACGTGAACCTGCTTAGAGAATCTCAAAAAGATTATTAATGATTAAAGACAAAGAAGGGGTATATAGGGCCCAGGAAACCATTATCTTGTTTCCTTACAAAATCATGAGTTTAACAAGTGAATCACATATTTGTCAATGACCCTCAGGTCTAGTGATATGTCTCGTCCTAATAACAGCGTGGGATTTGCAAAAGTTTTACTTTCAATTCTGCATGGGTGCGTGTGTAAAACAAGCAGATGATGTTTTTTGACCCCTCCCATGGGGACTAGCAGATGTTTTTTGAGTGTCCAACAGATGTGGAGCGAGCAATAATCCTACCTATGTTTGGAATTAGTTATATCAAAGATTGGAATATTCCCTCTTACCTATTGGTCTTCAACTCCCTAAATTTGGAGTAGTGGCTCACTATGAACATCAAAAAGAGGAACATGAGAGCTGCTAATTATAATCAGAAGCCAATTCGGCACATTGTTTTTTGCACTACAGATTTGGACTCCCTGGAGCTGGAGAAACAGAAGGGCCCTTGAGCCCACCTATGTCCAATCAAGGGACTCGATCCAATTTATCCCTGGGAACGGCTAATGCAACCCCCCAATCCTCACAGTTGCCCCCACCTTATAACCCCACCCCCAAAATTTCCATACCCACCCCTCTCAAAGACCTCAATACCCCTCATCTCACCCACCCCTCTCACCCACCCCGCGCACCCCATGGCAAAGGATCGGCGAGAAGAAAGAAGAAGCGACGGCGACGGCAACGGCGACCGGCGAGGAAGGGTGACGGCGACGGCGACCGGCGATGAAGGGCGACTCTTCCCTCTTCTTCTTTCTTTTTTTTTTGTTTTTTTTCCTCTGCTGTTCAGATCTGTGCAAGGGAGGGTTTTTCTTTCAAAACCTCCATTTTTTCCGGCGAGAAGGTTCTTTCCCTTCTTCTTTTTTCCGGCGACGGGAGGGAAGAGAAAGAAAAGGAAAGAAAAAAAAAGGCTACCGACGGGAGGGAAGAGGAGAAGAAAAGGAAAAGAAAAGGAAAGAAGAAAAAAATAAAAAAGATTTCAAAACCTCCATTTTTTCCGGCGAGGAGGTTCTTCCCCATCTTGTTTTTTTCTGGCGACGGGAGGGAAGAGAAAGAAAATGAAAGAAAAAAACAGAGGCTACCGACGGGAGGGAAGAGGAAAAGAAAAAGAAAAGGAAAGAAAAAAAAAAAGAAGAAGAGGGTTCCGACGGGAGGGAGGGGAGAGAGGGCTGCCGGTGCGGGAGAGGAGAAGGAAGAAGAGAAAAGGGAAGAGGAGGAAGGAAGAAGAGGGTTGCCGGTGGGGTGGGGTGGGGTACCAGAGTCTGACATCACTGGTGGGGTGGGGTGGGGTGGGGTGGGATGGGGTGGGTGAGGTATTTAAGCCCTTTTTGGTAATTTTGCCCCATAATTTTTTAATTAAAAAATAGGGGGGTCAACTTAGTGTATTGGGGGGGTTGCAATAGCCGTTCCCTTTATCCTTTTCAAGGCCTGAGATTTTTACCAAGCAGAAATCCACAAAGAAACACTCTAAACCAAGCTTGTTTCGGCTCGTTGTCTTTGTGGGTATGGGATGTCTCACATAGGTTGTTAGAAGAATAGTTTAGACTGAAACTTTGGTAGGAGTAAGATTTGGAATACCCTCAATCGTTAATCCAAAAAAAATAGTAATAATAATAAAATAAATAAATGACACCCAAAACCAAACCAAGCCTAATGCCAAACAAGTAAGTTCACTCGTAACTTTGATCTTGTTAAATAGGTTTAAGTTGAAAATTAATGGAAGCTCTAATGCTATGTTTGGATAAGGAATTCCAAGGTGGAATTTGTCTCTGAGATGGAATTTGTAAAATTTTTATAATAAATTTTCTTATAAAAATTTTACAAATTCCATCTCAGAGACAAATTCCACTTGAAATTCCTTATCCAAACATAACATAATAAAAATCCTGGTGCTGCAGGATCAGAAAGTCTTATTAGAGATGAGACGTGGAGACGGTTAGTAGGCTTTGTTGCTAACATTGGAGTCAGCACGGTCACTAGTACAAAGCTTTGGGCCATTTTCTATCGACTAAGGTTTTCCTGGGAGGAGGGGTTCAAATATGCCAT
The DNA here is from genome assembly GCA_039720395.1 of Liquidambar formosana. Classification (NCBI taxonomy): domain Eukaryota; kingdom Viridiplantae; phylum Streptophyta; class Magnoliopsida; order Saxifragales; family Altingiaceae; genus Liquidambar; species Liquidambar formosana. The sequence continues at coordinate 142,088 of JBBPBK010000041.1, read as the reverse complement.
GGTGGAATCTGATTCTAAAAGTTGCTATAAAGCTACTCCTCCATTACACTCCACAATATAATCAGAAACAGCTCCTGATTGAGGCGTACAAAAGGGAGGTTAGCCAGGCAATGGACTTGCCAATCATGGCCCAACTCTCCAATTTGGGCTCAGAGTCTTTAGACAGCGGCAAGGTTGAGTCCTACAATTCATTAGGAAAGACAACACAGGGGCCTTTCTCTCTCCCTCAGTTCATATGTAATTTTCTTGTTTTGGGGGGTATTGCCTCCCTTGCAAACCAGGGGAAAAAAAGGGTCGGGGCTACTGAGAGAGGAGGGGGGAAGAAATAGAAGGTTCAAGAAATCATGCCCGAACTCATACTCTTTGTAACTTATCCAATAATAATAAAGAAGGAGAAATAGAAGGTTCAAGATTCTTAGCCTTCAAGTCTGATCAAGATCAAGATGTTTCAAGTCGATTAATTGTCCAATTTCTTGAGACATGTATCAATTTCCCTACGTCTTCTGGAATTTCTTCAGTTCAATTCTCAATCAAATATAATTCCATAAGACATAAGATGTTGGAAAAAATCAGGTATGCTTATATCAACTTCAAAAGTGAATTCTACACCCAGGAACAAGAGGTTGCAATTCTGTATTATAAATGAAGATGGAAGATTATATTGGTCCGGCCGTTTTCATAGGATGAGGCCATGCTCAGCTCCTCCTCACAATCAACCTTCATAATAAACTAACCCATTCATTCTCCGTACGAAATTAGGCAAATTCAAGAGCTATGTCATGTATTTTGCATTCTTGTACCCTACCGTCATCACCTTTTTTCAGAATCTTTGATGAAATAGCACATTGCTAAGTTTTCATAATATTCTTGACCAATATGAGTGCCTGTTTGGATGAGATTCTGGGAGGCCCAAAATCTCTTCTGATGGCCCATAATCACTTTTAAGAGTGTTTGGATAAAAAATGAGAAAAGTGATTTTAAGCCCAAAATAGATTTTGAGGCCAATTTGCTCAAGTTGCCTCCCCCTGATTCTTATTCAGCTTCTGATTTAACTTCTGATTCTACTTTTGATTCTACTCCGAAACTATCCCAAACAGGCACTGAGAAGCACTGCTTGGGGCCCTCGGGAATATCGTAATATATAGCTTAAAATTAGAGGAAAAAGAACAACCCAACAGAGCAACAAATGGGGGAAATAATGACATGCTACTCTTCATGTATAAAAATTTTAAATCCTTTATCTGTGAACAGGATGGATAATCCCAAGATTAAATGAGTGATTTCCGGCTTACCTCCAATTTCCCAAAGGGAATTTCAGTCGAAAGGTGAATAACCCAGCAAAGTAAGTCCGGAAACTTGTTAGGTACAACTAATGTTTCATAACTTAATATATGAGGAAAACAAATATTGAAAGATTAGCTGTCTTACAATGTTAGTGTACCAAAGACAGGAAGAAAAGAACAACCCCCTAGTTACAGTAGTAGACATGGACGACGTCCTACTCTTCATGTAACCAAAAAAGAAAAAAAGGAAAAATATTTGTTCCTATGTTATCTTTTGTTAATGATGGATAATAGGACAACTACTCAACAAGGCAAGTCTTATGACAAAATGAGCGATCTGCATACATTCAGAAAGAAATTTCAGTTGAAAAAAAATGATATCCCCAGCAACAGAGCCAATGAAAAGAAACTAAGCAAACAAAAACTAACAAGATTGGCAAGGAAAAGAAACCAAGTAGAAAATTTTTTCAAGGTAGATGCACTCAATAAGATAAAACAATTTTTTGTGCCTTTAAAACCAAATACATATCCCTTTATCCTTTTGAAGAAAAAAAATACATGCTACTTCAGTTTCAAACCACAGAAAATATACACAGAAGTATGTGACACGTCGGGCTTGCCTTGTGTCATCTTAATTGAATTGTTTATGAAGCTTAGTCCATCTGCCATATCAGTAGCAGAATGTTAAGTTGCTTGTCTCGGCTCACATGACCATTTTTCCCTCCAGCTTGAGATTTGCTACTCTAGTTGGAACATAGTGTCCAATTCCCACTGAATAATTTATTAGACCAAAAAGGAAATGAACAAATGATGCGATGGAGTTTTGGGAAGAGAAAAATTATAAATAAATAAAAGAAGAGCAAAACTTCACAAGTAAAATATAATCTAGTTCAGCAATTAGAGTCTCATTTTGATGCTACTTTGAGGAAAAATGACTTGCCTCCTTGGAGCACATATCTTCTCTGATAACCTCTTCCATTTCTTCTCTGCAATTTTCATAGTAGAGTGAGGCAATTTAGTCGTAATTTTAGGTTGCTATTCCTAAGAAATGCAAAGGCTCATCTTGTCAGCAACACAAAGTTCTAATTCGTATTACTAAAATTGCACAAGAAAAGGGTTAGTTGCATGGGACAATTGCCCTATTTTGGGAATGTTCTTATCAAGAAAGAGAGGGGAAAAAAAAAAAAAAAGCAGAACATGTGCTTGAGATAATAAAGTGCTAATGAATGCTCACCAAGTATATTTTGATCAGAGAAGAGTATGTAAAGCATAGCATTATAACTATTCTAATCAAGCTCATTTATGCTCATTCAACTTTCTTGTTTTTGCCCATAGAATGATTGGGGGATGATTCAACGTTATTTGGAAGCCTTAAGAAAGGTTTCTGTCATTCGCTCATGGTAAGGAGGTCCTGCGATTAGTTTTTGCTATTCTCACAATGAGGGACTGACACCATGATACTTTGGAATAAATAAATTAATTCTAGACATTGAAGATACAGTCATGTTGCACAGTCTAAACGGAAAATAAAAAAACACAAGAAAAAAGAGTAATTACAAAGTATATATTATCTAGTTTTTAGATGGAATTAAAAAGCAAAGAAACCACATCATTGCATGAAGTTACTAATCAATTGAGCAACATCATAAAGATATAGTAGAAGAGGTTACCTTCATATGTTGAAGAAATTTGATTGTGGATCAGCAGCAGCAGAGAAGTCACTCTTCAAATTCGATGTTTGGGATGTGAGATATCTTGGCCCAGTCCTCTCCTCTCTGCTCTTGGCAACGTTGCTTCAGAATAGGACACAATTTGATTACCAATTTCTCTAGTGGCATCGTCTGAAGGTGATGCGGCAGTGCCTTTAGTTTGGGGCAATACTCAATTTTCAAGGAACGAAGGCATGGCATTATTGTCACATCTTCTTCTCTTCTCCTTGTGACCACAGTATTCCAGTGTTTCCACCCATTCATTCCGTAAAAAGTGAGTTGCTTCAACATTGGGAATGCAGTTATTACTGATGCATCTGTTTTGTCATCTTCATCTGTTGCGTCGTCATCAATCCCAAATCCCAAAAATTCAACACCCACTTTTTTCACTCTATCCATATACTTCAGTTCAAGAGATTCAAGGAATGGCAGTTTCCCCAAAGGAGGCAAATGTGCACAGTTGCAACAAAAGTGGAGTAGTAGCTTTCGCAGGTTGGTTAATGACATCATCCAACTGGGCATTAAGGTGCCTCTGTAGTAGCGTATCTCTAAAAATTCCAAGTTTGGATGAGGTTGTAAGACTTCAATTACATCATCACTCTTCCCTTTTATTCCAACTGGAGAGAACTCAAGACACAAACCAACGAGGTGTTTCTTACTCTTCAATTCTGCTTTCCTAGCCTCATTCTCCTCTTTCATATTTGCCAACCCTCTTATCCTTAGACGCCCCTGAAGATTGTTCAAGTTCTCCCGATCTCCAAGCTTAAATGCCTTTCTCTCATCGTCACTACCTTTTACAAAGAATTCACGTAATGTCTGAAGAGAGCTTAATCTCCCAATTCCTTTTGGCCAAAACCTTATTTTGTAAGTCCAAGAAATTTCAAAATGTCTCAAATTAATCAATTCACCCATCCCTTTGGGAAGTTCCTCAAGGCACCAGCAGAAAGTAAGATCCAAAGTCTGCAAATTGCATAAATCACACACTTCTTCGGGCAACTTTTCAAACCCATTATTGGATAAGTTGAGGTATCTCAGATGTATCAATTTCCCTATCTCAATCGGAATTTCATTAATTAAGTTCTTACTCAGATCTAAAGCCCGAAGACATTTCAAATGATGGAATAAATCAGATAGGGCATTACCAATTCCTGTGGTGACTTTAGGCAAGACAAAGAGAGTGTGCAGATTTCCTTTACTGTAATTTGAGACAGAAAATGAAGCATCCGTAGCAAGTATTACGGTTGAATGACGGCCCTTTCTGTTGGATGAACTTGGCTTCTCTCTTGCATCAACCTCCATCATAAAACATTCATTCTTTGTAAGATACTGGGCAAAGTCATGTACTATGTCATGCATCTTGTAACTTCTAATGCTACCATCCTCCTCGTCTTTCTCAAGATCTTGAAAGAACGACCACATAACTAAGTTTTCAAAGTACTCCAGACCAATTGTTTCCGTCTCTGTACTTCTCCTTGAGCCAAGATAGCCTTGTGACATCCAAAGCTGAATCAGCTTATCTGTAACTATCACATGATCTTTTGGAAAGATGGCACAGTATGAGAAGCATCGTTTCAGTGACGATGGCAAATCATAATAGCTCAAGAGTAGGGGAGGAAAAAGGCCTTTTTCGACCTCTTCCAACTCCCATAGTTCACTATCCAGAACATTCTGCCAAACTTGTTTTGTTTTCTTGAAGCGCATGAGGCTCCCTAGAGTCCTTGCAGCGAGAGGCAAGCTCTTGCACTTGTCTGCTATTTTCTTACCAATCTCTTCCAATTTCAAACAGTCCTCTCTACTTCTTCCAAAAAATGCTATCTGGCTAAACAGGGACTGACACACCTCCTTCGACAATTCCTCCAAGGGGTGCATGTAGGTGGCACCCATCATCTTCGCCACTCTCTCATCCCGTGTGGTCACCAAAATTCCACTTCCTTGAGCACCATTCTTGAGAGAATGCATCAATGGTTCCAACTTCTTGTTGTCTTTTGCCCATACATCATCTAGGACAACAAGGAATTTCTTCCCCGAAATAGATTTTTCAATTCGTTCAAGCAGAGTCTGTAACTCAAAACAGATTTGGGGCATTATCTTCAAGAGCCTCAACAATCTTTTTGGCAATCCTAATTTCATCAAAAGGATCCAATACACACACCCAAATTCTTTTGTCGAAATGGGCCTTCACGTCATCGTCGTTGTAGGCTAGTTGGGAGAGAGTTGTCTTGCCGATCCCTCCCATTCCCACAATAGAGATGATATGGAAGCCCCTTTCTTCTTGACTACGCCCACTCAACAACTTGGTCACTATAGTTTTCTTATCCTGATCACGACCATACACCTTCGATACATCGACAAAAGAGGTAGTTCTTGGTCTCTCAGGTTCATCAATGTCTGTAGTTGATTTGAAATTGTACCTCTCTTTCTCATAGCCAATCGCATCAACTCTTTGATTTAATTCTGTAATCTTAACAGCAATGTCATGACGAAGAACGACTCGACTGAGAGGGGTGGGGATGTAGGAGCTTACCTTGTCAATTTGCAATTTGAGAATCGCAGTGCTCCAGTCATCCAACACGTCGTCGATGTCGTACGAAATGTCTCCGAGCTTTTCTAGCCAGATATTGACCACTTCCTCCGTTACTTGTCTTCTCTCTGCATCGTCAAGTACAGCTTTGATGGCTTGGAGGTTTCTCGTGAGCTTTTCGACTTCTTTCTCAACACCCACAACCAGTCTCACTTCTTGTTGTGCCTCTTGTACAACGATGGATACCAACTGCCCCAAGACATTGGAAACAAGTGCAATAGCCATGCTCTGAGATGCTAGGTTATTGATTACCATAAGAAAAAATAAATAGAGGTGATGGTAATTGATTGACGATGGGGAAATAAATAGGATGGGAGGTGCAGGTTGCTAATATTATGCTAGTTCCGTGTTCCAACTTCCAAGTTCTATTATATTTTTAGACTTCGTCTGGGTTTGAGTGAATGGAATTGAAATGGAAATGGGCATTTCATTCTACTTGGTTAGAATTGGAGGAATGGGAAACATTAGGTAGAATTCATTTTTTATTTTTTATGATTTCATTCTTTTGAGGTTGAAAATAGAAATTTTTTTGGTTTGGGGAGAATGCCTATTCTCTCCTTAGAGGAAATATTCTCTCACAAAAGAATGATCATTTCATTTTTCCGAAACCAATACCAAACACAAGTTTGATAGTCCTTTTGTTAGAATTAAGTTGACAATTAAAATCCTTTGTATGGTATTAGTTTGGAAAGCACTCAACAAAGTGAAATCTTAAACGTAACTGTGATATGGCCACGTGGTATTACGAGTCAACAGAAGTGGAGCAAATTGAAAATGTCTACAAAGAAGTAGAGGTGTTCATGGTTTAGGTTAAAACGAAGAACCAAACCAAACCAAATTGGCCGGTTTGGTTTGGTTTGGTTTTGGTTCCAATTTTAGAAAACCGAATTAAATTTTTTTGTTTTTGGTTTTCATTTTAAAAAAACCAAACCGAACTGAAAAACCGAAAAAAAAAAAATTATATATATATAATTATAATGATATATTATATACTCCCTCCGTCCCACAAAGATGGGCCAGGTTTGATAAATCACGGAGTTTAAAAAAGGGTCATTATTGCATTGATTTGTATTAATTAAACTTCATCTTTCCAAAAGTACTCTCAACTTTTTTGTATTAGGTTTTGTGTTAAAAGTTATCATTGAAATAACAATGGGTATAGTAGGAAACTTATAAAAATAATGATTTGACTTTTCAAAGTGGACAAACATTTTGGGACAAAAAAAGTTGCAAATATGGCCTATCTTAATAGGACGGAAGGAGTATTAAAGTTTAGTTTGTAAATTTTCTATTCAAATAAGGATAAAAAGATAAAATAGGCAATATTGTATTAGGAATACAAACCCTACTGAGTTAATAGTTAAACTAAAGTTTACTACTTTGCTGCCCAACTCTCGCTCTCTGTTTCCATTTTGATACAATGTTTAATGTTTTTTTTTAGTTGCTAATGTAATGCTTTTATTAAAACTGTTTTTATTTAGAGTTTGGATTATCATTTTTTTTCACTTTGTTAGGGGTAAACAATTATCTATGATGATTTATTGTTACTTGATAGGCTAAAATCAAAACCGAACCAAACAAAATTGAAATTTTTTTGCTTCGTTTGGTTTGGTTTTTTTTATAATACGGTTTGGTTTTGGTTTGGTAAGAATAAAATCGAAGTATTATGGTTTGGTTTGAAATCTATCCTAAAACCGAACCATGAACACCACTACAAAGAAGTAACTTGACATTTCCACTTTACTCCACTTTCATTGACTTATAGTACCACATCAACCATATTATAATTATATATAATTTTTTCTACAATAGGCTGAGGCGAAATGCTTAGAGGGTTGGTGTGACATTTCCACTTTACTACCATTGACTTATGGGTTTCTTTAATTTATTCTTTGTGGTGGAGGATGGTGTTGGGAATCTTGGCAGCCTGACCCATTTTGTTCGAGCACGATGAATCGAAGAAAGGAAAGGAAACACCACATGGAGATGGTCTTGAGGAAATTGTCAGTGTCATGTGGCCATGAATTTTGGAGCCGTAGGGAGGTACAAGGATTTGGTGGTGTGTCAAGCTCATCTCTGTTGTTCAATGGGATTTTAGATGATCGAAATTAAAAGACAAAAAATTGCTATTGAAATAACCAAAATGATCTTAATAGCAACTTTTGATCTTTTAATTTAGACCGTCCAAAATCTAATCCAATGGCTAAAGAGAGCTCAGCAAGTTGCCGAGTCTTTTCACCTCAACACCGAGTCCAAACTTGGGAAGGAGGTAGAGGAATGGTAAATATGACATTTTATGAATATAACAAAGTCACGTGCTAAGGACTTTCTCTATGTAATTTTGCTAAAGACACGTAACGATGAAGTTAATTGTTAAGGGTTTTCTTAACATGTGCCCTTTAAGTGACAATTAATGATCTAATCATTACATCAAAAATTATGAAAATGCATTTTAAATGGTGAAAGTTGCTTGGAAAACTATATATGAAAACACATTTTTTCATGTAATGATTGAATTATTAATTGTAATTATTAAGAAAGAAGAATGCTAGCGTCAACCGCGATGGCGAGATATTCATGCACTGGTTGGCGTGTGCATGACACGCGCATGTGAATCCCACTGAACGTGTCACGCACGCACCAACCAACCAACCAATGTGCGAAGATCCAAACTCTGCGGTTGACACTAGCATTCCCCTATTAAGAAAACCCAATTGTTAAATGTATAAACTTTTAGAATGGATATTGCAATTTAATATTTTTCAAGGGATTATGAACAAACAAGTCAAACTTCTTCCATCTTACTAAAAACAAAAATACAAAAAGTCTCTCCCAACCATCATAGATGGCAAAAACTTTCATGTAATTGTAATATAGTCAGGTGGAATCGATCATAAATCAATCACATTCAAATAAAGTGAGAAAATAAGACCAACAAATATATTGACATTCTAATTCTATTTGAATATGATTGGCTTGTGATACCAATTTGCCATATCACATTACATGGAGTTCTACATGTCATAGATCGACGAAGTCCAATTTATTTATTTATTTTCGCTGGCCGGTTGGGTGACAAAGACCACAGTCAAACTCTTAAAGCTGTAATTTTGCTTTTTATCAAACAACCGCAAACAAGAAAAAGGGACATACAAGCTGTAATTTCAATATAAAATTGATTTAATAACGTTTTAGGTGGTTTGCTTTTTATCAAACAACTGCAAACAAGCAAAAGGGACGTACGAGTGAAAAAAAAAGAAAAAAAAAAAAAAAAAAAAAAGAGAAGGGGTAAATTGTAGAAAACGCTCAATGTATAGGGATCAACAGATAACCCTTTATATTTTAGTTTTGTCAATGTACCTCTTTGATGTTTTAATTTTTTTCCAATGTGCATTACTCTTCATTAGCAAAAATTGACGGAAAGTGGTCATGTACTATGCATGTGACACTGTAATTGTCAAAAACACCCTCGCTCTCTCTCCCAACCCAAACCCCCATCCCACCCTCCCTCTGCACCCACGACAGCCAGCGAAGATGTCAGCCATTGCCAGTGAAGATGTCGGCTATTTTTTCCGGCAAATCACCACCGAAACACCCCATAGCCATTGCTATAGCCGAAGGAGATGAAGCTGTAGCAACAGCAACCGCTGACGCCACGACTGCCATGGGTTTGACCAAACCCCCATCTTACCCTCCCTCTGCACCCACAACAGCCGGCGAGATGAAGCAATCCTCCATTTTTTTCGGGAAAATCAGCGCTGAAGCACCCCTATAGCCACTGCCATGCCCGAAGAAGATGAAGCAGTAGCAGCAGCAGCTGCTATGGCTGCCCCCTTTCTTCGGTGAGCTTGTTCATTCAACCGTGTCCACCTAGCGCTCGAACAGCGGATCTGACTATGGGTTGGGGGTTTTGGAACCGAATCTGACTATGGGTTTTGATTGTGGAGTTGTAAACATGGGTATTGTAGGGAAAAATGGTATGTGTTGCGTTTGGGGTTAGAGGTGTTGTGGGGTTGCAAATATGGGTATTGGGTTTGGGGTTTGGAGTTGCAGATATGGAGTTGCAGCTGTCATAGATATGGGTATTGGTTTTGAGGTTTGGAGTTGCAACTGCCATGGCTGCCATTTTCAAACCCAAACTTGACCATCGAGAACCCCCCTTCCTTTGGCCAGAGTGTAGGGGCAAGTGAGAGAGAGACAGAGAAAGGCTGCCGAAAAAAAATAGAGTTGGCCGGAGTGTGGGCCGTCGGTTGAAGATGTGCACGCGAAGGGATGGTGTAGGGGTATATCAGTCTTTTTACATTTTCTATTAACAGTGTCAACTCAATTAATCCCAAGGATGGTGTAAGGGTATATCAGTCTTTTTACATTTTCTATTAACAGTGTCAACTCAATTAATCCCCAAATGAGCTCAGGGGCATGTTGACAAAATTAAAAGATTAGGGGTTATCTGTTGACCCCCTTGTACACCAGGGCAGTTTTCTGTCATTTACTATAAAAAAAAAAAAAAAAGAAGAAAAAAAAATTCACCTTGCAAGGAGATCCCAAGAGGGGGCACTGCAAAACCGCATACCCCCAAGAAAAAGATATTTACTTATTTTCCCGGCGATTGAGGAAGACGAAGGGCTGCAACTTTCTCTGTGGATTATCACTGGGGTGGGATCCATACAAACCCAATATCTCAAGGGCAGAGGCTTCATCTTCGCCCCATCAACCCTGACGGCACTTTTGACTGGCTTTAATCCGAAAAGCCACCAACAACTTCCACGATGATTTTATCATCGGCATTCACACCTACAACACGATATACAAAGGTACTATCGATGGCGGCAATACCATGGTTGTCATCAAGAGGTATAAGTCTGGGCCACAATTTGGAGTCCATGAGTTCAGGACTCAGATTAATGTGTTCTCACTGCTCTGTCATCCTCATCTTGTCTCTCTGATTGGCTACTGCGACCAAAATGATGAGATGATCGTTGTATATGATTACATGATCAATGGAACTCTATATAAACGTCTACACGGAACAAACAGTGACCCACTACCATGGAAGCAGAGGCTTGAGATATGCATAGCTGCAGCTAAAGGGTTACACTTTCTTCATACCGGTAGCAAGCAGACAATCATTCACAGAGACGTGAAGGGCCCCAACATCTTGTTGGACGGGAAATGTGTGGCTAAGATTGCGAATTTCGGGGTCTCCTTGAAGGGTCCATCCGGCATGCCCAATGCGGCTGTGAGTGATGAAGGAGTTACGGGTACATTGGGGTATTTGGATCCAGAATACGCAAGGCATCAGCAACTGACAGAGAAATCTGACGTGTATTCATTTGCTGTGGTGTTGTTAGAGGTATTGTGCGCTAGGAAACCATGGGATTGTGAGCTTAATGATCAGTATCGAGTGACTCTAGCCGATGGGGCTCGAGAGTGTATTCGAAACAGGACCCTCGATCAGATCATTGATCCTTATCTGATGGGTAGAATCGCACCGGTTCGTTTGAAGGAATTTGTGGCCATCGCACAGAGCTGCCTCCTTGATAATAGAATTGAAAGACCCATGATGGGCGATGTGGTGGACGGCCTTGAGTTCGCACTGCAGCTGCAGGAAAGCGCAGACGTTCCAACGACGAAAATGATTCCGGTGATGATGATGAGCCTCACAATGAACACATCGATCTACCGCGGCATGTCATTCGGTGAGTCCATCATCACCTATGCTCCCACCGACATGGTCTCAAGGCAAGGTGGTCGCATTTTGACTTCAAGAAATAGTGATCCGAGCTCTCCTTGCTCTGATTCTGAGTGTAAAATCCGAGGAGGTGGAGGAGGTCTCCATTGCCACCCGCGAATCTGATTCCAAACGAGTGTTTTTTTTATTTTTTTTGGGTGCCAATGAGATGTTCAAATGTTACTAATTTCCATGGTATATGATGATGAGGAGATAAGCCGGACAAAACATTTCACTGGAGTCATCATTGTACTGAGTGGTGTTATTATCTCTAATCTTAATTTGCTCATTGCATCCTTTCTAAGGAGTGGTTATCTCAAGGTTACTCCCATTTGAGTCTAGATTATTCCTCTTGTGACGCACAATATACCCACAAGCTCGTGTATCTGATAAGAAAGAGACATAAATTTTATTTTACGACCTAAAACCGTGGTCCTTTATCATGTGTGCAACCACTTGTGCTATCCGGTTGCATTTTTCTTATTTTAAATAGCCATATTTGATGGTTAATTAATTTTAAATATTTCTTCAAAATTATTATTTTTTTATAATATTTCTTTCAAATTCTATCTAATTAAAACCAACAGAGCTATTAGATATCCAAAATCGCCTATTAAGATAGAGTCAAACATTTCAGTATCATTTCTCCATTTTGTAATGTAGACTATTCAAGATTTTATTTGAAATTCCAGCAAGCAGTAACGCGTTCTCACTACCAACCCCCATATGCACTATTACCCTCACACCGTCTTTCTCTATCTCCCCTGTTTTACAACGAGAAAGTCCGATTCTTAAAAATCCAAGGTAAATTACACAAACACAGGGACTGCAAAACCGCATGAGGAAGACGAAGCAGCGCGGCGTCTCTTGCTGTGGACTATCATGGTGTTTGGATCCATACAAAGCCAATTCCTCAAGCTCAAAAGCTTCATCTTCACCCCATCAACCCTGTCGGCGCTTTGCACTCGCGGAGATCCAAAAAGCCTCCAACAACTTCTACAGCGACTCTATCGTCGGCAAAGGTGGCTTCGGCATCGTGTACAGAGGTTGTGTCGACAGCGGCAACACAATGGTTGCGATCAGGAGGTTGACCCCAGGGTCCCACGACGGAGCCCGTCAGTTCAAGAATGAGATTGAGTTGCTGTCTCAGCTCCGTCACCCTCATCTAATCTCTCCGATTGGCTACTGCAACGAAAAAAATGAGAGGATCCTCGTATATGATTACATGATCAATGGGGTTCTATTAAATCATCTTCTCTATAAAACAGAGAAAGGTGGACTACCATGGAAGCAGAGGCTTGAGATATGCATAGGTGCAGCGAAAGGATTACACTATCTACACACAGGCGGAAAGCGGACTATCATTCACAGAGACGTGAAGAGCAGCAACATAGTGTTGGACGAGAAATGGGCGGCTAAGATTTCGGATTTCGGGTCGTCCTTGATGGGTCCATCCGGCATGCCCAATACGCCCGTGAGTTCGTTGGTTATGGGTACACCGGGGTATTTGGATCCGGAATATATGAGGCTTGAGGAATTGACAGAAAAATCTGACGTATATTCATTTGGTGTGGTGTTGTTTGAGGTGCTATGTGCTAGGAGTGCAGTCAATCCAAAGTTTGATGGGGATGAAACGTATCTATCTATTTGGGCTAAAAAATGTATAAGGAATGGGACCATTGATGAGATCATTGATCCTTACCTGACGGGAAAAATCGCACCGGTTTGCTTGAAGGAATTTGTGGCCATTGCCGAGAGCTGCCTCCGAGATAATGGAATTGAAAGACCCATGATGGGGGATGTGGTGGAAGGACTTGAATTTGCAAGGCAGCTGCAGGAAAGCGCCGATGCAGTGAATGAGGAAACTGATTCTGGTGATGAGTTTTCACAATGAATACATATATGAAGGCATGTAATTTACTATATCACCACTAACTGAAGTACTATTGACATCCACTTTCTAATGAATTTCATTCACTATATCATATACTCCTAGTGCCAACTTACAATGAATCTAACATCCGAAATGAGCCTAATCTCCAATTCCTTTTGTCAAGATTCTTAGCCTTCAAGTCTGATCAAGATCAAGATGTTTCAAGTCAATTAATTGTCCAATTCCTTGAGGTAGTTTTTCAAGATAACGTCCAGGGTTTTCAGATTACGTAAATCACAAAATCATTTCATGCAATTTTCTGAACAAATATTGAGATAGATCAAGATCCCTCAGACCCTATCAATTTCCCTACCTCTTCCGGAATTTCTTCAGTTCAATTCTCAAGCAAATATAATCCCATAAGACATAAGATGTTGGAAAAAAAAATCAGGAACAAGAGGTTGTAATTCTGTATTATAAATGGAGATGGAAGATTTGTCCGGCCGTTTTCATAGGATGAGGCCATGCCCAACTCTTTCTCACAATCAACCTTCATAATAAACCATTCATTCTCCGTATGAAATTAGGCAAATTCATGAGCTATGTCATGTATCTTGCATTCTTGTACGCTACCATCACCACCTTTTTCAGAATCTTCGATGAAATAGCACCATCGCTGAGTTTTCAAAATATTCTTGACCAATAAGAGAAGCACTGCTTGGGGCCCTGGTGAATATTGTAGTATATAGCTTAAAATTAGAGGAGGAAAAAGAACAACCCAATAGAGCAACAAATGGTGGAAATAATGACATGCTACTCTTCATGTATAAAATTTTTAAATCTTTTCTCTGTGAATATATGGATGGATAATCTCAAGGTTATATGAGTGATTTCCTGCTCACCTCCAATTTCCCAAAGCGAATTTATGTGAAAAATGCTAGCTCTTATGTTATCTTTTGTTAATGATGCATAATAGGACAACAACTACTCAACAAGGCAAGCCTTGTGACAAAATGAGTGATCTGCATACATTCGGAAAGAAATTTCAGTTGAAAAAAAAATGATATCCCCAGCAACACAGCCAATGAAAAGAAACTAAGCAAACAAAAACTAACAAAAAAACCAAGTAGAATGTTTTGGCATGGTAATTGCACATTTGCACTCAATAAGAGAAACAAACTTTTGTGCCTTTAAAACCAAGTACATATCCCTTTATCCTTTTGAAGAAAAAAAAAAAACACAAAACAGAGTGTCCCTACAAAAATGTAACCTTAATAAGTTTAACATCCTACTTCAGTTTCAAACCACAGAAAATACATACAGAAGATGACGAAAATACTCTTGGCTAGTTTCCCATCTTGTTATGTGTCACGTACCACTTTACATTGATTCATCAGGAAGTATGTGACATGTCGGACTTACCTTGTGTCATCTTAAGTGAATTGTTTATGAAACTTAGTCCATCCGCCATATTAGTAGCAGAATGTTAAGTTGCTTGTCTCGGCTCGCATGACCATTTTTCCCTCCAGCTTGAGATTTGCTACTCTAGTTAGAACATAGAGTCCAATTCCCACTGCATAATTTATTAGGTCAAAAAGGAAATGAACAAATGACGCGATGGAGTTTTGAGAAGAGAAAATTATAAATAAATGAAAAGAAGAGCAAAACTTCGCAGGTAAAATATATTATAGTTCAGCAATTAGAGGCTCATTTTGATGCAACTTTGAGGAAAAAATGACTTGCCTTCTTGGAGCACATATCTTCTCCGATAACCTCTTCCATTTTTTCTCTGCAATTTTCATAGTAGAGGGAGTCAATTTAGTCGTAACTTTAGGTTGCTATTCCTAAGAAATGCAAAGGCTCATCTTGTCAGCAACACAAAGTTCTAATTCGTAGTGCTAAAATTGCAGAAGAAAAGGGTTAGTTGCATAGGACAATTGCCTTATTTTGGGAATCTTCTCATCAAGAAAGAGGGAGAAAAAAAAATAGCAGAACATGTGCTTGAGATAATAAAGTGCTAATGAATGCTCACCAAATATATTTTGATCAGACAAGAGTATGTAAAGCATAGCATTATAACTATTCTAATCAAGCACATTTATGCTCACTCAACTTGTTTTTGCCCATAGAATGATTGGGGGATGATTCAACGTTATTTGGAAGCCTTAAGAAAGGTTTCTGTCATTGGCTCATAGTAAGGAAGTTCTGCAATTTGTTTTTGCAATTCTCACAATGAGGGACTGACACCATGATACTTTGGAATAAATTAATTCATTCTAGACATTGGAGATACAGTCATGTTGCACTGTCTGAACAGAAAATTTTAAAAAAAAAAAAAAAAAAAAAAAACTAAGAAAAAAGAGTAATTACATAGTATATATTATCTAGTTTTTAGATTGAATTAAAAATTCAAAGAAACCACATCATTGCATGAAGTTACTAATCAATTGATCAACATCATGAAGATATAGTAGAAGAGGTTACCTTCATATGTTGAAGAAATTTGATTGTGGATCAGCAGCAGCAGAGAAGTCACTGTTCAAATTCGATGTTTGTGATGTGAGATATCTTGGCCCAGTCCTCTCCTGTCTGCTCTTGGCAACGTTGCTTCAGAATAGGACACAATTTGATTACCAATTTCTCTAGTGGCATTGTCTGAAGGTGGTGCGGCAGTGCCTTTAGTTTGGGGCAATACTCAATTTTCAAGGAACGAAGGCATGGCATTATTATAACATCTTCTTCTCTTCTCCTTGTGACCTCGGTATCCCAGTGTTTCCACCCATTCATTCCGTAAAAAGTGAGTTGCTTCAACATTGGGAATGCAGTTATTACCGATGCATCTTTTTTGTCATCTTCATCTGTTGTGTTGTCATCAATCCCAAATCCCAAAAATTCAACACCCACTTTTTTCACTCTATCCATATACTTCAGTTCAAGAGATTCAAGGAATGGCAGTTTCCCCAAAGGAGGCAAATGTGCACAGTTGCAACAAAAGTAGAGTAGTAGCTTTCGCAGGTTGGTTAATGACATCATCCAACTGGGCATTAAGGTGCCTCTGTAGTAGCGTATCTCTAAAAATTCCAAGTTTGGATGAGGTTGTAAGACTTCAATTACATCATCACTCTTCCCTTTTATTCCGACAGGAGAGAACTCAAGACACAAACCAACGAGGTGTTTCTTACTCTTCAATTCTGCTTTCCTAGCCTCATTCTCCTCTGTCATATTTGCCAACCCTCTTATCCTTAGACGCCCCCGAAGATTGTTCAAGTTCTCCAGATCTCCAAGCTTAAATGCCTCTCTGTCATCGTCACTGCCTTTTACAAAGAATTCACGTAATGTCTGAAGAGAGCTTAATCTCCCAATTCCTTTTGGCCAAAACCTTATTTTGTAAGTCCAAGAAATTTCAAAATGTCTCAAATTAATCAATTTACCCATCCCTTTAGGAAGTTCCTCAAGACACCAGCAGAAAGTAAGATCCAATGTCTGCAAATTACATAAATCACACACTTCTTCAGGCAACTTTTCAAACCCATTATTGGATAAGTTGAGGTATCTCAGATGTATCAATTTCCCTATCTCGATCGGAATTTCATTAATTAAGTTCTTACTCAGATCTAAAGCCCGAAGACATTTCAAATGATGGAATAAATCAGATAGGGCATTACCAATTCCTGTGGTGACTTTAGGCAAGACAAAGAGGGTGTGCAGATTTCCTTTACTGTAATTTGAGACAGAAAATGAAGCATCCGTAGCAAGTATTACGGTTGAATGACGGCCCTTTCTGTTGGATGAACTTGGCTTCTCTCTTGCATCAACCTCCATCATAAAACATTCATTCTTTGTAAGATACTGGGCAAAGTCATGCACTATGTCATGCATCTTGCAACTTCTAATGCTACCATCCTCCTCGTCTTTCTCAATATCTTGAAAGAATGACCGCATAACTAAGTTTTCAAAGTTCTCCAGACCAATTGTTTCCATCTCTCTACTTCTCCTTGAGCTGAGATAGCCTTGTGACATCCAAAGCTGAATCAGCTTCTCTGTCACTATCACATGATCTTTTGGAAAGATGGCACAATATGAGAAGCACCGTTTCAGTGCCGATGGCAAATCATAATAGCTCAAAAGTAGGGGAGGAAAAAGGCCTTTTTCGACCTCTTCCAACTCCCATAGTTCACTATCCAGAACATTCTGCCAATCTTGTTTTGTTTTCTTGAAGCGCATGAGGCTCCCTAGAGTCTTCGCAGCGAGAGGCAAGCCCTTGCACTTGTCTGCTATTTTCTTACCAATCTCTTCCAATTTCAAACGGTCCTCTCTACTTCTTCCGAAAAATGCTATCTGACTAAACAATGACTGGCACACCTCCTTTGACAATTCCTCCAAGGGGTGCATGTACGTTGCACCCATCATCTTTGCAACTCTCTCATCCCGTGTGGTCACCAAAACTCCACTTCCTTGAGCACCATTCTTGAGAGAATGTATCAATGGTTCCAACTTCTCGTTCTCTTTTGGCCACGCATCATCTAGGACAAGAAGGAATTTCTTCCCCGAAATAGAATTTTCAATTCGTTCAAGCAGAGTCTGTAACTCAAACAGATTTGGGGCATTATCTTCAAGAGCCTCAACAATCGTTTTGGCAATCCTAATTTCATCAAAAGGATCTGATACGCACACCCAAATTCTTTTGTCGAAATGGGCCTTCACATCATCATCGTTGTAGGCTAGTTGGGAGAGAGTTGTCTTGCCGATCCCTCCCATCCCAACAATAGAGATGATATGGAGGCCCCTTTCTTCTTGACTACCCCCACCCAACAACTTGGTCACGATGGTTTTCTTGTCCTGATCACGACCGTACACCTTTGATACATCGACAAAAGAGGTAGTTCTTGGTCTCTCAGGTTCATCAATGTTTGGAGTTGATTTGAAATTGTACCTCTCTTTCTCGGAGGCAATCACATCAACTCTTTCGTTTAGTTCTTTAATCTTAACAGCAATGTCATGACGAAGAACGACTCGACTGAGAGG
Source organism: Liquidambar formosana (assembly GCA_039720395.1). Taxonomy (NCBI): domain Eukaryota; kingdom Viridiplantae; phylum Streptophyta; class Magnoliopsida; order Saxifragales; family Altingiaceae; genus Liquidambar; species Liquidambar formosana. The sequence goes on along the minus strand of JBBPBK010000041.1, from coordinate 123,886 downwards.
GGTGGGGATGTAGGAGGGTACCTTGTCAATTTGTAATTTGAGAATCGCAGTGCTCCAGTCATCCAACACGTCGGCCATGTCGTAGGAGATGTCTCTGAGCTTTTCTACCCAAAGCTTGACGACTTCCTCCGTTACTTGTCTTCTCTCTGCATCGACGAGTACGGCTCTGATGGACTGGAGATTGCTGGTGAGCTTTTCAACTTCTTTCTCAACACCCACAACCTGCCTCACCTCTTGTTGGGTTTCTCGTACGAGGATCGAAAGTAACTGGTCCAAGACTACGGAAACAAGGACCTCAGCCATGGTCAGAGATGGTGGTGTGTGATGGATTAAACGATGAAAGGAGAAAGTGATAAATTTAGTTTGCTAATGCTATTATGCTTTCAAGTTTGATATACTCTGGACCATAGAGGGGGGATAAGGTGATACAGATGAATGTGCCATTGAAAGTGGCTTAAGGCTCAAGGATAAGGAAGGGGGTTTGTTCTTTCTTGGTGGTGGGGTCCATCCCCCGAAACTGGCACACGGTTTCTCTCTCTCTCTCTCTAAAGTTTTAGAGAAAAAGCCCCACGATTTACCAAGGAGGTGGGTCGGTTTGTTTCTTTCTTCCTGTTCAGAGAATTGACATTTTTTAACCAGTAATGTGCAATTGTACCCCTTTGACACTTCCCCAAAGAATTTCCAGACCAGTAATGTTGGTGTGAAAACAGAGGTGGATTAATGGGGTTTAATAGCATAATTAGAGGTGATTATTATGGTACATCATGTAGGGTTATTATAAAAGCAGTTTCAAAGACATTTCTCTTTCTTATGTTAACGTTGTTAGATTTTTCTTTTTAAAAAATATATTATAATAATAATAATAATAATAATAATAATAAAATTTAATCCAACGTGCTTTGCCTTGACTCGGAGATTACGTGCCTGTTTGGGAACACTTCTGGGCGGCCCAAACGCACTTCTAGGACCCAAAAGCACGTTGCGGGCCTGTTTGGGTAAAAAAATCAAAAGAGTTTTCAAGCCCAAACGCGCGTTGGGCCAGAAGTTGATTTTTGTTACTTCTCCAAAACTGATGCCGGACCGTGATGCGGGAAGCTCATTTTTGTTTAATGAAACTTTGCAAATTCCACATATACCCTCACATTACAAACTGAAGGAAAAGAAATATCTTTTACATCCTGAAGACTCACGTTCATCTTCGACCTCCCCTCTCCCCCCTATTCCCACCGTCATTCTTTGAGGAAACCATTCTCTCTCCCACCTCTCCCATCTCTCCGACGGCTTTGAAGATTCACCGGTCGGTGCTCCAGATGCTTCTCGAAGCAACGATACAAAGGGAAAGGAAAGAGCTCGAGCGGTAGCGAGAGCACGGGAAAAGGGAGATCCGACGGCAACGCCGGCTTGACGGCGACGAGGCGACGGTGATGAGGCAACGGTGAAGTGTCAGCTGTAAAGGATCGTGGCACGGGGACAACGGGAGTGCACGAGCACGCAAGCGCGACTCTATATCGATGGGGCTGTCTGGGTGTTCTCCGACGGTGATGATGGAGGGCTCAGGTGGCGTTGTGAAAAGGAGACCCGACGGCAACGCCGGCTTGACGGCGACGCTGGTTTGACGGGGGGAATTCGAAGGCACACTGGTGCAACCCCAAGATGTCGACGGTGATGGAAAGGAGCGACAGTCGCGGCGGCGGGCTTGAAGGTGACTCGACGGCGGTGCTGCAACTCTGAAGGGTAAACGGCGGGGTCTTGAAAGGGGGGGTTTTCCGGTGATGACTATGGAGGTTGTCAGATATGGGGATGTGGGTGGGGAACAGATGGGGTTTGGGTGTGTCGTTGACAGTGGTGATGGGTTTGTTTGATTCGAGGGTTGGGATGGGTTTTGATTATGGGTGAAGTGGTTGCTGGTAGTGATTATGGGTGAAGTGGTTGCTGGTAAACGCTGGTTGTATTGATTATTATTGGGTGAATAACTAAAAGAAAGTTGAAATTTCTTCCTAGAATTTGTGGAGTTTGAGCGTGAGGCATTAACACAGGGCAATTACTGTGCTAATTTATCATCCAAAGGGAGCCTAAATCAACTTCTGGCATGGTGATATTGAGACTTAGAGATTGCCCAATTTTGTTTTCATATACTTTAGACCATTCTCAATTCTCAATTCCAAACAGACCCTACACCTTTGGAGTAAAAGCACTTTTATTGCCAAACAGGCTAAATAAGCACTTATGGTAAGGGTAATAGTGTCATTTCAGGACTATAAGTCACTTCAGGACTTTACTTGCCAAACAGGTAGAAAAGCACTTTCAACATCCAACAGTACTTTTGAAATACAATTCCCAAACGCAATACAAGCTTCCACTTCTCTTCTGCTACAGCAAAAGCCTTCCACTTCTCTTCTGCTACAGCAAAAGCTCTAAAAACCACAGCGTTCCCAAACGAGCCCTACATATAATGTGTGCAACCTATCCCACACGGTTTCTCTCAACATATAAGTACCAAAAGCTGCCTAAGCCGCGGCGGCATTTTTTTGTTTTTTTCTTCACACCAAGCAATGCTGGGTAGCTTGAATTGGAGCAATGCTAGACATCGAGCATTTTTCTTCCACACCTTGTCTTGATCCCATTGCCCACCCGCACCTGCGCATACGTATCCTTACACCATCTGCCGCTTCTATTTTGGAGAGAAAACACAACTCTTTGTTGTTCGACTTATTTGTCTAAATTTATTTGTCAACTAATATCGTGGTTAAAATGATAATCATGCAAGATAATTGCAAGATCAAAGTACATAAGATACCTTGAGGGGGAGTGGTACGGTAGGAATGGAACCCAAGACCTCTTGCGTAGTAAGAGAACCTTGGACCATCTAGTCTACCCCTCAAGGGTACTGTAGACACCCCATTTTGTACCACCTAATTAATTTGAAATCACGTATTTTGGAAACCCAATGATGAGGTTTATTGTATGTTTTGAGATAACGACAAAGCAATTCCCGACGAGTAACCAAGATTACAACAGGAAAATACTGTCCTTCTACATTTCATGCGTACGCACCAATGGGTGGTGCGTACGCACCAAGTTTCCATGCGTACGCACCTTAAGCCTTTTTCAGGCCCCTTCAGATCTGTCTCCCACTAAACATGAGAGCATGGGAGAGAGTATGGGAGGGGGTGGGGAGATTCCCACGGGTGTTCCCCGCATGGGTAGGGGATGGGCCAGTCAGGGGATGTTTTCAAAACCTAATTGAGCCCTATTTATACTCTACTGATGGGACTGGAGAGGGGATGCAGAGGGGGAGGTCCTTTTTTTTAGAGATAGAGCTATTTCCTTTTTTGAATAGAGGCTGAAGAGAGAACGGCCAGAAAGAGAGAGGGAGAGAAATCAAATACCCACCAAAACACCAGAAAACCAGAAGAGAGAAAAGAGTGTTGAATGTTGTGGTCCTAAGCCGCGAGAAGGGAATTGCTGCGTTGATATTGGAAGCATTCAAACCTGAGGGGTACGTATCACAGACACACATATATATATATATGCACTGTAAATTTATACTGCATATTTGTTTCTATGAGTTATTGTTTAATATAATGATGTCATGTTACATTGTTAAGGCCGGGAAAATCATTGGTAATGTTAGATTTGAAGGAAAATAGCCGTGACATGAGTTCTTGAATTGACAGGTTTCCGGGTTATAAACTCAAGACTTTGACCCAAAAAATAATCATGATTCTGCAAGTTTTTGGATGAACGATTTATGCGCGCCTGTAGTGTGCTGCAAGAGCTTCAATTTGGTTTTTGAATCATTAAATTCGGTTAAGAAATGAGTAAGATAGGTTAGGGAGAAGTTAGCACGGGACAAAGCTCAATACTGCGTTTTTCACTTTCAACCCGTTCTGATTGAAGGTGAAGTGGACAGTGATCCAGTGTGGGCGTACTCACCCACAGGTACCGTGTTCCCTAACATTTGAAGACCCTAGGTTGGCCCGATTGACTCCAAATTTGACAGGTGGACTCGTCTTGTTGAGACCTACCATGTGGGACCCTTGGTTGGTCATGTTGACCACGGTTTGACCAACTTTTGACCGTTCATCATTAGAGCTAAGTTGGTACGTACGCACCACTGCGTGATGCGTACGCACCACTTCTCCTGGTAGAGATTTGTTTTGTTTATTACCAGTCATTAGTTGATGTTAGAGTATTTAGTTTTAATACTATATTCATGGGTTTAATGTGAGTACGTGTGGGTTATATTGTTTATTATAATATATTTCGGTTTTGATTAAAATGGATTAGATTATATCATTATAATATTAGTTAGGTTATTTTATTAAGTGTGGTTAGAATATTTAATGTTAGTATTAGTATTTTTGGTATATTTTAATGATTGTTTAATATTAGTGTATGCTGATTGAGATTTTTGTAGATTAAATTAATATTAGTGGTGTTAATATTTTATTTATAAAATGCATGTTAGTGGAAAATGTAGGGAAATTGTCTTGCTGATGCGTACGCACCACTACATGGTGCGTACGCACCCTGTGCTCTGACAGAAAAAATTCGTTTGCTTCAAATGGCCATTTTGAATCCACTTGGTGCGCACGCACCACCATATGGTGCGCACGCACCAACACATGGTGCGTACGCATTGTAGTTTAGGCACTCTTTTATCTGTTTATTTATTTTTGCTTTCCGTGAGTTATTATCTCCTGTATATTCTGTCATGCCATGTGCTACTAACCATTTCTCTACTTGATTATTTTCTTATTTGCATAATCATTTGCGTGCTTGGCATATTGTTGCATTTTCGCATGCTTAGGGTTAAATTTGATTAAATACCTCGATTAATTAAAGCCAACAATTATTCAAGGAGGCCGGTTTCGACCGGGCATTTTTGGGTGCCTAATACCTTCCCAATAATGTACCCTAGCTCCGAACTTGAATCTCTGGAGCTCGAATTTGACAAAAAAAAAACACAGTTCCCAAAGCTAAATTGGGTGGCGACTCCCGCTTGCGCTCACAAGTACCATATCCTTTATGGCATTAGTTGTCATTTGAATAGATAAGTAAAACTAGACGCAAAATCCAACTCTTCTAACATTTTTTCTAAGTAAAATTGTAGATAACTCTTTGTTATGGGCTCCTCTCAAAAAATATTTGACTTCTAAATTGAATACAGAGTAAATAATTTTCCAAGTATTAGATAGAATTTGACATTTTTATCATCAAATTCTAAGTTTCACGCGGTTTGTTCTTGTCAAATGACCAACGAAACTATTGCATCTGAGGACTCGCTAGGCTCAGAGCTTGAAACTTCGTCTTCAACGCACTGCAAAACCGCATACCCCCAAGACATAGATCTATATTCTTAATTTCCCGGCCAATGAGGAAGACGAAGGGTTGCGGTTCTTTCTGTGGATTGCGATGGTGGTGGGATCCATACAAATCCAATTCCTCAAGGACAAAACCTTTGTCTTCGTCCCCTGAACCCTGCCGGCGCTTTCCACTCGCCTTAATCCGAAAAGCCACTAACAATTTCAACCATGCTTTTTTCATCGCTCATGACCATTCCGGAAGTTTATACAAAGGTCGAATCGATGGTGGCAGCACAATGGTTGCAATCAGGAGGTTGGACTCCGCGGACCACCTAGTCCGTGTGTTCAAGACTCAGATTGAGTTGGAATCACAGCTCCGTCACCCTCATCTAGATTCTCTGATTGGATACTGCAACGATGAAGGTGAGATGATCCTTGTATATGATTACATGATCAATGGGAACCTACGTGATCATCTTTTCCCTGAGAAAGACAATGATCAGCTACCATGGAAGCAGAGGCTTGAGATATGCATAGGTGCAGCTAAAGGGTTGCACTATCTTCATACAGGTGGAAAGAAGCAAATCATTCATAGAGACGTGAAGAGCATCAACATATTGTTGGATGAGAAATGGGTGGCTAAGCTTTCGGATTTCAGCTTGTCCTTGATCGGTCCGTCGGGCATGCCCAATACGTCCGTTTGTGATTCACCTGTGGGTACAAAGGAGTATATGGATCCAGAATATTTGTTAAGTGGGGACCTGACAGAGAAATCGGACGTGTTTTCATTTGGTGTGGTGTTGTTTGAGGTATTGTCTTGCAAGAAACTAGTCGATTTTGATCGTGATGACGGTCAAATTATTCTAATCGATTGGGCTCAAGATTGTATCCGAAATAGGACCATTGATCGGATAATTGATCCCTATCTGAAGGGGAAAATCGCACCGGTTTGTTTGAAGGAATTTGTGGCCATCGCCCAGAGCTGCGTACGTGAAAATGGAATTGAAAGACCCATGATGGGGGATGTGGTGGAAGGCCTCGAATTCGCACTGCAGCTGCAGGAAAGCGCAGACGTTGCCAACGAGGAAAACGATTCTGGCGATGATGAGCCTCACGATGAATACATCTATCGAGGCATGTCATTCGGTGCGTCCATCGCCTCTGCTCCCAACGACGTAGTCTCAAGGTGAGGTGGGCGCGTCTTGACTTCAGTAATAGTGGACTGAGCTTTCCTTCTTCTGTTGTGCCAAAATAATAAGATGGTATTAGGCTCTTCACAAGTTCACTGTACTATGGGGTCCGAAATTTGCCCCGTTTCCCATATCATTTATTTTTTTATATTTGTCTTCATTTCTTTTAATTAGCAAATTTTATTAAGAATGAATTGAAACAGAGTACACCCCCATACGGCCAGAGAGGGGCACCTTATTACCACATCTGGGAACTGATCTGATAATCCACATGCAAAACCCACAAACAAGAGGCGTTCGGATTGGCGCTGTAAAAGCCTAAAAAGGTATTACATCGCCAAATCCGAACGTGTTGGGACCTAGAATATATCAAGAGTAATTGGGTTAAATATAAAATTGAAAAAAAAAAAAAAAAAACAGTGTGTCACATATCATCAGTGTTCAAAAGGGCTAGGGCCGGGCCATTACAAAAGACAGTGAATATTACAAACTCTGGCCTTTCATTAAATCTTAACCTTGAGTGTATAGTGTATACAGCAGTGTGGGGTTGAATGAGATCGACAAGTTGGGTTTTACTGGTGTTATTGTGGAAGGTGATGCTTACCGTGATGGACCCCCTTGGTTGAATGGAGTCTTCACCTTAATTGGGCTATTTTTGCTATCATATTTGATGCTAAAGTTTATTAGGTGGTTTACCCATGTGGGTTGCTAGACGTGTTCTTAGGTTAACTAACAAAACAACCTACTCGTTACCCCATTGGTCAACCCTTCGTAAGTGTTTTGGCTCCATCCCATCACCTCTTTACCAGATGTTGTTTTCTTGGTTGACAGGGTTGAAGGGGTAAAGCATGGCCATGCTTTCTTCTATCTAATGATTGCTTATCAAAAAAAAAAAGAAAAAGAAAGTGTACACTATCATTTCAAAAGCAAGCATACATAGGTAGTAGCTAATCAGCTCTGCCTCCGTCTCAAGTGTGAGGGCATCCCAGCTCATCCATTTTATTATGAGCTTTTCTTCTCTTTTTTTTTTTTTCTTTTTTTTTCAACAGAATTCAACACTTTTATATGAATATTATCAAATATACTAGATAAATTTACTATTTCTCTCTTCTTCTATTTTGCGTTTTTTTGGGGGGGGGGGGGGGGGGGGGTGTTGGTGGGGGGAAGAAATGTCACATTTTAAGGTTTCTTTTTTGGCCAATTTCCATGACAACCTCTAGAGAGCTATCCATATGTACCTCAAGGTTTGATCATCTACACGGAACAGATAATGATCCACTACCATGGAAGCAGAGGCTTGAGACATACATAGGTGCAGCTAAAGGATTACACTAATTTCTTCACACAGTTGGAAAGAAGACTTACCATTCATACAGACATCAAGAGCCGCAACATATTGTTGGTCGAGAAATGGGTGGCTAAGATTTCTATTTTTGCTATCACAAAATTTCTTTAGCATCCCCATTTATTCTAAACATTTCAAGGTTTTATGGAAAATATGAAAGATTTTCATGAAAACTAGTTGTACTGTCTACTAGAAAACATCATTTTAAATAACTTTGTAAATTTTTTTTTTCCCCAAAATCTATTGTTTAAATTAATGGACATTTTGTCTATTTCCAGTTTTTGTTTCATTCTTACAAATTTTTCATGAAAAATGACTAAAAAGTCTACTTAAACAATAGATTTTAAAAAAACATTATTCTACAAAATTGTTCAAATTAATGTTTTCTAATGGACAGCATATCTAGTCTTCTCGAAAACCTTTTGTATTCTTCATAAAACCTTGAAAATTTTAAAATAAGTAAGGGATATGATGCTGCTGAATTTTTGTAATGGCAATAGCTGCCCCCTTAAATCCAATCAAGTGGGGCTCAATACTTTATTCGGAATATGACCATTTGATCATATTATTGATCCTTTTTCTGGAGGAAAAAATCACACCGGTTTGTTTGATGGAATTTGTAGCCGTCACCCAGAGTAATGGAATTGAAAGACCCATGAATGGGGGATGTGGTTTAAGGCCTCAAGTTCGCACTACAGCTGCAGGAATTAAAGCACCCATGCAAATCATGCAATGAGAGAGGAGAGTGATTCTGGTGACGAGTTTTCACATTAGTGAATACATCTATCATGCATGTCATTTGATGAGAGTGATTCTGGTGATGAGTTTTCACTTTAATGAATACATCTATCACGCATGTCATTTGGTGCGTCCATGCCCTCAAGTTATGGTGCTTGATGGCTCCAATTGCTGCATCCATGCCCTCACAAGTCAAGGTGCAAGATGGCTCTAATTGTCTTTGACTTGCACTTAAGACAGAATATCACTTTGATCATATTTCCTCTGACAGGCTCGATGTAGTAATATCATATAAATAGTATTCCCTCCGTCACACAACAAATACGTCATTCTTGTAACTTTTTTTGTTCTAAAATGTTTGGTCATTTTGAAAAGTCAAATTATATATATATATTTTTTATTATTTTCTTATACTATCTTTTCTTATTTCAAAAATTACTTTTCAAATAACCCAATAACAATTAATAAGAGATGATACTTTCAAAAAAACGGAGTTTAATAAATGAGAAGTCAATGTAATAATAGTTTTTCTTAAACTATGTGTTTTTTCAAACTTGTCCTATCTTTGTAAGATGGAGGAAGTACAAGAGAGTTACAAGACATGCCAAGCCATTTATCATGCCAACTTGATTGCTAGCATTTTTTTTTTTAATTTTATTAAGGGTAAATTACAGAAAACCCTCTTGAAGTATAGAGGGTCGGTAGATAAACCCCTTATGATTTAATTTTACTAATGTGCCCCCAGTTCAGTTGGAGACTTAATTGGTTTAACACCATTAACGACAAACTATAAAAGACTTATATGCCCCTACACCCTCCCCATCACATTTCACTAGTCAAAAGCATTTTGGGCAACACAGGTCCCTTAAAAGTGTCATGTGCGTAATGAGTGACTAATTTTCGTCAAATTTCATCAACAGCGAGTGACGGTGAGGCATATTTACAAAAATTAAAACATAAGGGGAGCACATTAGTAAAATTAAAAGATAAGGGAGGTTATCAAATAATCCCCACACTTCAAGGGAGTTTTCTACAATTCACCTTATTTTTAAATAAGAGTTTTGGATTTGGTGCTGGGTTTCAAACCCACAATACCATGCTTGATTTAATTACATTCATTGAATGGGTGTTTTGATGCTAAGATTAAAGTATCAAAGGTTGCTATTGAAATAACCAAAATGACCTCAGCATCAATGTTTTAATCCAAGCCGTCAAAATACTCATCCAATAATGATTGGAATAAACCCAGCACACACCGAATCCAAACTCTTTTAAGTAGCTTGATAGTTGATTTGTTCTTTCGAATAAAACCCCAACAAAGCCTTTGGGATATTCGAAAGAACATTCAATTACATCATGTTTTCTTTTTCAGATGTTCGACATTCATAGGATTTGATTTGAAATCCGTTTGCATAAGAGCCCACCTCTAGCCCTAGCCTCCATCAACTTAAATCTATATCTATATCTATATCTACTAGCAGTGACCCGCGCAATGTGCGGAAACCTGATGAATAGGAATAAAAAACAACATTAAAGCATAATAAGATTTACTTGAAAATATTGTCTGCAGTCCCCATAGATTTTTTGTTAGACGTGTTCTTTGACTTGGTCAAGGAGCTGTTGCGAGAAAAGTGATGTGCGGAAACCTGATGAATAGGAATAAAAAACAACATTAAAGCATAATAAGATTTACTTGAAAATATTGTCTGCAGTCCCCATAGATTTTTTGTTAGACGTGTTCTTTGACTTGGTCAAGGAGCTGTTGCGAGAAAAGTGGGTTAATGAGTTAGAGTTCAACTAAAGGCGGAGTTGTGGCAAACGTGGAACTTTTCCGGCAAGCACGAACAGGGGAGCAACCCATTTCAACCAGAAAAGAAGGAGGTGGAGCAGATAATTAGTACCCATGATGGCCATGATCAAGTTCGTGAGAAGTGAGCAATGGTTCGAGTATAAAAGGAGATCGGAGCAGTTAAAGAGGGGGTTCTCACCACATCAATCCTTCTCAGGAAACTCAGAAATAGTTTTGCTTCTTAGCTTTCAACTCCAACCTTGTTATTAGCTGCTTCTTAGCAAATCTTTCTTAGTTTTAAGCATTTGTTCGACGATATTTGCTGTTAATTTTGCTGTTGCTGAATTTACTATAAGTATTTCGTATTTTTCTCATTGAAGAAGTATTTCCATTTGCACTTTAATTCCATTGGTTTAGAACAGAACTTTAGAGAGAAGAACCCTGTCTCTCATTCAATTGCTTGTTAATTTCATTAGTTTAATTCTATTAGTTTAGTTTAGTCCAGTTACCAAGTGGGCATTTGGGCCAACAGCCTTAAATTCAATAGGCTAAGAGGTGCTGAGGGGTAGTGGACACATGATTTTTAGGCTTTCGAGCCTTGGTATGCCTGCTTAGATTTTGTAGATTTTAGTGTGAACAGTATCACGTTACATTAAAACAATTTTAGTTTTTTTTGTTTTTGTTTAAATAAAAAGAAAAAATGAACCCAATATTTGTAATATTTTACCCTTCTATGGAAGCCTAAAGCCTTAACCAGAAATTGCCAATGGTCACACAAATAGCCCAAGCAGCACATGTTAAGCAATCAACTCTTGCCAATTGTCAAACATTAATGGAGGACGCATTGTTAAATTGATAAATTGAATGAAACATTAATTAAATCAAACATTTTTTTCACGGGCTGAGAATCAAACAGTGCATGGAATGAGTAAATCAAACATTGTTTTCACCATCACAGTTCATGGAATGAGTAACTGAAGACGCATTGTTATTACAATTTTTTTTTTTTCAAGCACTCAATCAAACAGGTAGTGCTCATGGAGGAAAAGGTTAGGCCATTCTTAACATTTAGAAAACCTTAAAATTGAGAACTTATTAAACAAGGGTCAGGCTATTGCCACCACATAAAATACTCTAAGCCTCCTACTTAGTTTATATTTTTTAAGGTTTAAGGTTTTTACAAAAAATAATCACGTAGACTAATAGCAAACATCATTCTGGACAACTTTGTAGAAGAAATTTTTTTCAAAATCTATCATTCAAATAGAACTTTTGGCCATTTTTCATGAAAAATGTAATAGAAATTATAAATGACCAAAAGGTCCACTTAAATGACAGATTTTGAAAAAATCTTATCCTACAAAGTTGTTCAGAATGATGTTTTCTACTGGATAACTTAGCTAGTTTTCCTAAAAACCTTTCATTTTTTTCATAAAAAGTGTAAACTAATAGGGAGCTTAGAGTACTTTATGTGGTGACAATAGCTTCCCTCATTAAACAAACATACACTATTAAAAAGGTGCAATGAAGAGGAGGAAAAATAGAAAAATCAAAAAGATATCAAGAGTACCTTCTATAAAGCTTTTAGTGGAACAGAATGATAGGCCGTTGCCGTTGATAATGATTTATATGCCGTGGAATAGGATGGTAGGCGATTATGAGAGATGGAGAGGTTAACGTCTGTTTAGGGTGAGACAAACAATTTTAGGAATCTTAACATCAGTTTAGGGTATAGGGTGAGACAATCAATTTTAGGAATCTTATTTAGGAATCTGATTTGGAAATAGTTTGAGGGGGATTGGAAGACATGGAAAGGTCAACTCTGTTATTTATTTTTTAAATTTTGAAATCTAATTTTTGATTTTATGGTTAGCCAATGAGATATCGCCACATAAGCTTAGTAGTAGGGTTAGAGTTAAGGAGAGAGCATAATAAATCACAGAAGAGTATGTAGGGGGAAACACAAAGAACTATGCCACATCAGCAAATTGGGTTTTATAATATAGTATAAATATAGATATCTATATTATAATTATAACATAAAACCCAATTTGATAATGTGGCGTATCTCTTCATTCTTCCCACCTAAATACTCCTCTTACATTCATTATGCTCTCTCCTTTACTCTGACCCACTATTGAGGTGATGCGGTCTCATATATATAATTGGCTAATATAATAAATTCCAATAAGAATTTTAAAATAAAATTACATTCCTTATAAAAATACATTGACCTTTATAAATAGAAATAATTTCAATGAACTCTTAAAAATTAAATTACTTTCCTTATGATAAAAATAAAAAATAAAAAAAATCATTCACGCCTACCAATACCTTTTGACGTTATTTGTACCTCCATCAACACTCTATCCCACTTAGTCAAGAAGTAGTGGGTCTCGCATGACAACATGTAGGTTGTTTTCCTCTTCAAATTTGATTTATTTTATCTTATTTTCTAGTAGAGATGTTATTGAATATGGAACAGATAACTCTATCTCTCTTTATCTATATATGAGGTTTTGAGATCAATACATTATAGTCCATTGATTTTTTTTATTTTTTATTTACTTTGATTTGATCGTGTAATACTTTTATTTTGTTTTATGTTTTTGCTGAAAAGTTTTTTTTTTTTTTTTTCAAATCATCTTTTATTCTTCTATTTTTTTTAAAAAAAAATTATGTAGATTTTTTCTTTTTTTATTATCGCACATGCGGGTCACTACTTGTAAATAAATAAATAATCGATTTCCCTTTAACTTTATATCAACCTTTAAAAGCTGTCTGATTCTTTTGTTCAACGATAGCGGCTTGACTTAAAAGCCTATGATATTATAGGTAGTAAATTAAAGAAAATGGTCTTTTATCTGTATTGCGGATCGAAATCCACCATGGTTTCTTGTCTTGACTTAAAAGCCTATGGTATTATTGGTAGTAAATTAAAGAAAATGGTCCCTTATGTGTATTGCAGATTGAAATCCACCTCTGTAGTCTTGTTTCCTTTTTTTTATATATATTTCAAAAGCAAGCTTACCATTCAGCTTTGCCAATATTCTTGGCTTTTCGGAAAAGGAAAACCGTCTCCAATGAAACCTGTCTCAAATGAAACCTATGAGCTCTTCCATTTTTTCTAGCTCTTTTGTTTTTTGTTTTTTGTTTTTTTTTTTTTTTTTTTAATTTTTAATTTTATAGCTTTGCTATTTGATACACTAGGCCGGTCAAATAGGATTAGCCCCTTATAGGGTTTGGCCACATAATTTATATGAGTGCTCTACTCAAAGAAAAACTTCCATGCAACTGTAACACAGGTCATGTGGTGTCACGGTTCAATAAGAATCAAGTAAAGTGAAATTGTCAAAATATTTTTTGACCCTATAATTCCACATTACTTAACTCTTATTGACCCGTGACACCACATGACCATATCACAGTTGGTAGGGACTGAGTCATCCTAATTGACACGTTGGCTGGTCATTTAGACTCCCCTCTCTCTCTCTCTCTTTTTATTTTACTTTCTTAAATTTTTTTTATTTTTTATTTTGGATGCAATTCATAAAAAAATGTGTCAAATTTTAAGTATTGCCTGTTAGAAATATATTACATTTCATATTACCTGATTGGGTCCTTTACTTATAAGCTTAGGTTTTTAAGTTGAAAATTTTACATGATATCTGTTAATATTCGGGTCGGGTACGTGACCCATACCCGTGGTCCGCCCACATGCGGGTAGTGGACCTCATAAGTGTTTCCTATTGAGTGGGTTTCCTAGTGTGTGTGGAACCCTAGTCCTATTAGGTTTAGGACTTATAGGAAACTATTTAAGGTGGCTTTCTCTACAGATTAGGGTTGGCCTCTCTATGCACCCTCTATCATTCTGTACAGCCACTTTCCCCTCTCTTTCTCGAGTATTCTCTCTAAGGCATCACCATGGCCTTATGGATTTGGAAGCGTGGAACAAAGGGAGGACTCTAGTAGCGATCCCTACGCCTTACACAGCGATGGTAGAGCGTACACGAAGGATTGGTTCGTGTTCACAGCATTCAGATGGCGTACGTCAACCCATGGGCTCGTAACGACAAGCGACGGTCTTTCTCGGGTCTCTTCCGCAAGAGGTAACTCTTAGACCCGTGATTTATTTGCTATGTGCAATATGTATAAATTGTTTACATTGGTATCAGAGCCATAGTCTTGTTGGTTCGCCTAATAGTTGCCATAATTGTATTCTCTCTCTAAAAATACCACTGATGGGTCTCTTAAAAACGAATTTTTAAATGGTTTTTAACCAAAAATTTTTGTGTGTTTATGTTCTCCTATGTGTGAGGAACATCCCCGTCAAGTTTCATGAGAAACGGATGTGTATTTTGAGAGAAAACACAAACCCTTGTTTTTGAAAATTGTGTTTTTTTTTTCCGAAACTTTGGGCTGTTTTTTGATGCACCTAGATCTGTTATTAATGGAAATAATTGATAAATTGATAATCTACGTCGTGAGGGCTTTCCAATGATATATTATTTGCGCAATTTGGATACCATATGCAAAAGATATGAGCCCTAGAAGTTGGCCCCTTGAACATGCAAATCTGGTGCGAATTTGTCTTAAGGTAGAAGATGAAGTGCAGAAAATTGCGATGCCTACTCTCGCCTATTGGAGAGTGCGAGAGAGTGTGGAGGCTGTAGAACTCCGATTTGCATGCCGTTTTTTCCTAAATTCATAAAATTTAATTTCTGATTTTTTGGTGATTTGTTAAATTTTTTAATGTTACCAGAAAATTTATTACAAAATTAAATTGGAAAACATGCATAACGGGGACACCACTTGCGCGCGTGGGAGTGCGTGCATGGGTGTTTGGTGGCCTAGAAAATTTGTGAATTATTTTTGGGGATTGTTTGTGACCCTGGCTTGCTGCACCTCCCATACCAACCTCTGGATTTTTTATTTACCTAATTTTTATGTGTTTTTCCTTATCGAAAAATAAAATAAAATTAGTTTATGCAAAATAAAAATTTTCGGAGGTTGTGTTAATTTTTTTTGACCATATGGGAGTAGGTATGTGTCATTGGGAGAGCTATGCGACGTGGATTTATTGTGCATCACCTAATTACATGTGGTAATTAATTAATTAATTTTGTGTAATTAATTATTTTATTGCGTTGCGCAATTTGATTGCTGTCAACGATATACCCGCTTTACGAGACTTATTGGTACGCTCCTACAGGAGTTGAGTGTGGCCTAACCATCCATTTAATGAACCTTTTTGCTTGTTATGTGTTAGCATATTAGTTCTAAGATTAAATGGATGGATTTTTGGTAAATTTGGAAAGAGCTTGTGTTTACTTTGCTTTTGGTGTATAAGATTATTCTGTAAGGCATAATGTATAGTGCGGCATCCCCATTTGTTTATTCATTGCAGTAGATCCATTGTAGTAGGATTTTTGAAATGTAATGTATTATTTCATGTACTATTTTGAGAAGCCATGTAAAGGGATGTGTTTCGCGACGCGCATTATGTATGTGGAATTTTCTTAGCATAGGCTCTAAAATTTACCAATCTGGTTCCATGTGGGGACCTGTGTGCTTACTTTTATGGAGCAATTTATTATATTATTTTGTTAGTATAATACCGTGGATGTTATTAGTTGAGATTTTGTATCTCCTAATATGTATATTTGTTCGAAAAACAATTGAAAATTATACTCCTAACCTACACTATCGGGAGATGATTATGAGCAATAGCAATACTTTTCGATCTTGGTATGTGGGAAGGGATAATACTTTTCATTTGGGTTTTCTGAACGAATAGAAAGATGTGTAAATAATAATGTCAACCCTGCGCAATATGAATAGATGATGACTACCGTACATATGGCTTAGAAAATCAATACCTTTTAAATGAGCAAGTGCTCCTGGATATTTTGACCAGTTTTGTGATCTGACCTGTGGATGGGTATACGACCCTACACTGCCTTGACTTTGTGAGTTTTGAGGCCTACCATTCTTGGTGCAAGAAAAATCGTAACGTGCGCTTTACTATGCTAAGCAGCATGCTTATTGATTTTATTGGAAAATGTGTATTTCCCCACACACGCTTTATTATGTTAAGCAGCGTGCTTGTTAGTCTAATAGGGGAGTATGTGTACTACCCTGATCCCAAGGATAGAAGGGTTATTCGAAATAATATGCTATAACTGTGAAAAGTTGAAACACTTCACTCGTGAATGCACTGAGCCAAAGTAGGTATCCTTTTCATCGAACTCTCTCTACATGCATTTGTGCATGTGATCATAATTTAGATGCCTATTTTATCCTTATGTGGATTGAGATGCGGGTGCAACTAAATATGTATCTTGAGATGGAGTAGGGCTAGTAGATTATCGCCATTTTGAGTTGGCGCCCATAGAGTATATGGGCAATGGCACTAGAGTAGAAGTTCTTAGAATTGGTTTGTCTCAGCTCTAATTGCGCATAAGGCGCATCTTACTTCTACACAATGAGTTTTATGTGCTTGATAATCAGTATATCTACTATTGGTTTTAGCATTCTTTGATTTTGGATATTCCTTCATTTCAGAGGTAGATGGTTGGATATTTTATAATGGTATTGTTTATTTTTTGGACATGTTTCACCTTAGAGTTGAACCGTATGATTCGTTTTCCCTTATCCTATGTTGCTAATGTCCATAAGAATATTGGTTCTATTTGGCATGCTAGACTTGGACATAATAGGATGACCCAGTTAGCTTGAGAAGGCCTTTTGGGGCCCACTCGCCAAGGTTGACCTACTTGTGGTTATGTCTTGTTTAGCTACTATAGCATGTAGGAAGCCTTTTGGTAAGGCAATTTGAGCTACTTGACTACTAGAGTTAGTCCACTTAGATATTTGCAAACCTATGTATGTTAAGGCACGTTCTGGCGCTTCTTACTTCCTTACTTTGATCGATAACTACGCGCGATATGATTTTGTCCATCTAATCGCTCGCCGTTATGAAGCTTTGGATTCTTTCAAATGCTTTGTAGTAGAGGTTGAGAATTAGAGAGATAGAAACTTGAGAGCTCTTAGGACTAATCAAGGACGCGAGTACTTATCTGATTAGTTCAGGGAACTATGTGAGGAAAAGATGATACACAGATAGCTCTCTATTTCTGACACTCTGCAATATAATGGTGTAGCGGAGAGTAGTAATAAGAGATTTCTAGTTATGTCTAGACTGATTATGGCGCAAGTTAACTTCTCTGTATCCTTTTAATGGGATATTCTTTTTGACTGCTGCCTACATCTTTCTTAAAGTGCCTTCTTGGTCAGTTTGTTTTTCCAACCCTTTATCAGCGGTGGCATGCGAAAGCCCGATTTATGGGGCATTTGCGCCATTTAGGGTCAGAAGGTTTGTTTACATCGCTCTCTATAAGTATGAGGAGCCTAACCCTAGAGTTATAAAAACATTTTCATAAAATATTTTAAAAGCTCAAAAGGTTATTTGATGTATAATGAACTCCCGATGGAGGAATGACTAAATAGAGTTGTGAAATATTGATTTCATTAGAGAATGATTTCCTTAGCATAAGCAGCACTAGTGAAAATCTTTATCTCTATGTGTTAGAGGAATGTGAAGACGTCTTACCATCTTCGAGCGAGGTGGGGAATTAGTTCCTTATCCTGTAGTCGCTGAAGATAGTGGGAGTGGTTTTCAACTCAGTGGGAGTGTCCCGTAAGGTGTTTTGTAAGAAAGTGTCTTGCAGGACTACTAAGATCACTAAGATTCTCAAGTGCACATGAGAAAATATTGAAACTTTTCCCATCATCATTTTGAGATTGAAGGGGATGTCTTCTTATAAGCTTATAGAGAAGATGATGAGCTAGCTTTATACAGAAAAGCGCTTTCTTCTTATGCTGGAAATAAGTGGATAATACTGAAGTAGGGTGAGTTGAGCTCGATGGATAGGAATAGAGTTTAGGAGTTAATTGATCTTCTACAATGGTAGATAATTCAATTAACAAGTATAAGGCGCGCCTCATGGCAAAAGGTTAATGCCTAATGTGTGGGTATAGACTATATAGAGATATTCTCCCAAATGGTGAGGTTTGCCTCTATTTGCCTAATCCTAGTTGTTGTCGCATAATTAGATTTTGGACTTTTCTAGATGGATGTTAAGATGATATTTCTCAATGGAGAACTAGACGTAGAGATTTATGTTAGATCAACCAATGGGTTTTGATCCATATTTATCAACTAGTGGGTTTTTTAAGGTCAAGGGATAAGAGCGCAAAGTGTGCTTGCTCACTATTCCGTCTACGACCTTAAATAATCGTCTAGGCAATGTCATTTGAGGTTTCATGGTTCCATTACCACTGTGGGTTTTGTGATAATTGAACACATTGCATGTATCTTGAGTGGTCCAGTGGAAATATCCTTATTTTTTCCTTCATATGTTGCTGACATCCTTATAGCTGGGAATGATATAGAGACTATTGTCACCACTAAGAAGTGGTTGTCCTCTATTTTGAGATGAAGGACATGGGTAAAGCAAATTGTGTGCTTGGAGTTAAGATTGCTAGAGATTTTTCTAAGAAGCTTCTCGGTTTGTCTTTAGAGACTTACATTATGAAGATTCTTGAATGTTTTCGCATATATAACTCTAAACCCATTGACACTCTAATAGTAAAGGCTGCACTTTAATCCTAAACTAGTTTTCTAAAATTAATGAGGAAAAGAATCACATGTCCACAACGCCATATGTAGCTACAATAGGAAGTTTGTAGTATGCAATGCTGTGTATGCGTCCAAATATGCATGTATTTGGTATTGTTAGTCATCATCAGAGTTTTCTTGAACCCGTTCTTTAAATAGTAGCAATTAAGTTTCTTCGATACCTATGTGAGATCGCTGACATGTCCTATGTCATTATAGTGGAGACTTAGGACTAAGAGGTTGGTTACAGCGATGGAAATTAGGCTATTTATTGAGATGTGCATGAGTCCACCTCAGGTTATATGTTTATCCTTGGAGGTGAAGGTGCTTCTTTTTATGGTAAGAAGCAGACTCGCATTGCCTTGTCCCCGATGGAGTCGGAGAATATAGTTTGCACAACGGTTGTTCAGGATGTTGTTTGGTAAAGGTGATATTTGCAACGTCTAGGTTTTATAGCTTATGAGGAGCTTGTAATTTTGATTGTGTATCAATCCTAGAGTGTGCGAATGATCCCTAGTATTGTCGTAGAACCAAACACAGAGATATTTGATTGTACTTTGTTTGAATTAAATATGGTTGCGCAAAGGGAAGTGGTCTTGAGGCATGTTTCCACTGGCAGTGTGGTAGCTGATCCTATGATTAAGCCAATTGCCAGATATGTTTTCCCTTCTCATGTGAGGAGAATGAACATTGTAGGATTTGATATGCTCAGACATTTAATTTGTGATTGACATTATTATTCTAGTATTGATATTCATTCTTTGTGTTTTATAGAATGTTTATGTCATTTGAGTACACATCTTTGTAATGTCACCGGGCTTGAATCGACCCACTCACACGGGTGATTCACCTTGGCGCTGAGTTAGCGAGCAAGATGAGACATTTATATCTTTGGCGCCTAGATGGCGAGCAAGATATACAGTTGCTATATTATATGTCGCCTTAGATTGAGCTAAGATGAGATCTCTATTAGATCGAACATAGAGTTTTTCCACAATTCTATGTAGCCTGTTTATAGCCGAATGTGAGATTTCAGGCAGGCGCTGAGAGAGCGACTGGGCTGGAAAACTCAGGTCAAGCGCTTTAGTAGCGATTGGACTAAGATTCGTATGGCGTTCTTTTGCTTCTTCTTCTAGTGACATGCTCATTTTTATGAGTTAACGCCATAGCATACATTTCATACTGTATGTGCTCTATAGCGACCGATAGTAGGAGTGATGAATGGATCCCTGCTTCATCACTGTGTGAGCCACATGGATCACTTTGATCCATTTTTGTGCCCTTTTTGACCTGAGACTATGTCATGAAAAGGATACTTGATGACGCTACTTTAGCGTGTTTTCCAAAGGCTAGGAAACAATTCGGTCTTATGGGGGCATGTCTAGGAAAGCGGTTGAGTTGAATTGGATTGGCAGGAGGGCTTAGGGAAGACGATTTGATATTACACCATGCTTTGTAACTCATTAGCTGGCCAGCGTCTATGTCGTATTTGTGATGATATGGGACATGGGTACATTGCATATATGTGGGATGCAGCACTGCTTTTATATTTATGAGGGATTAAAGAGTGCTTGATCCGGTGTTTTATGGATTGTCTGGGGCATATACGAGATGCCTTCGAGTGATGCGTTCTTGTTAGTTTGGTGATGACTTAACATTTTCGCTCCTATGTTTGTACGTTCTTCTCGTGAGGTCGCACACTACATTTCCTGTATGAGGAGATGAGTATTGGGAGATTGAGAGAGATTTTGGAGTTAACTCAACCTATGTGGGCGAGTGGGAGATGTTAATATTCGGGTCGGGTACGTGACCCATACCCGTGGTCCGCCCACATGCGGGTAGTGGACCTCATAAGTGTTTCCTATTGAGTGGGTTTCCTAGTGTGTGTGGAACCCTAGTCCTATTAGGTTTAGGACTTATAGGAAACTATTTAAGGTGGCTTTCTCTACAGATTAGGGTTGGCCTCTCTATGCACCCTCTATCATTCTGTACAGCCACTTTCCCCTCTCTTTCTCGAGTATTCTCTCTAAGGCATCACCATGGCCTTATGGATTTGGAAGCGTGGAACAAAGGGAGGACTCTAGTAGCGATCCCTACGCCTTACACAGCGATGGTAGAGCGTACACGAAGGATTGGTTCGTGTTCACAGCATTCAGATGGCGTACGGCAACCCATGGGCTCGTAACGACAAGCGACGGTCTTTCTCGGGTCTCTTCCGCAAGAGGTAACTCTTAGACCCGTGATTTATTTGCTATGTGCAATATGTATAAATTGTTTACAATATCAAAACATGTCGTTCTTGGGTCTATTGAGCCCATATTTGTTGTCCACGAGACAAACCTATGTTAAACCTGCACGTGAAAAGAAGTATTATAAATATATCACATTACACATCGTTTAAATATTAGATTTGATGTAATTTTTTATACCTGTTTGGACCCTCCACTTATATAAATTTAATTAGCTTTTAAATTGGAAACTTAAAATTGCCCAAAAATCAATGCTCCATATGTAGGGCCATAGAATACCATAAACTATACAAGAAGCACGAAATGGAGAATGATGGGGTTGCCCTAGCCTTGAATATTACGTCGAGATTGATCCTTCAAAGACTAGAGAATTCTCGCTTTTGTTATTAGAAATATTCCTTTCAGCAAATTGAATTTTGTACCAAAAAGTAACGTCAGTATATATAATAATGGCAATGGATATTAGCCACTCCTCGCTCCGCCCATGTTATAGGCTCTTGGTATGAAAGTCCATTGGGTTGTGTAAGAATGGCATTGCCCTGTTGGTATGAAAGTCCATTGGGTTGTGGAAGAATGGCATTACCCTGTTGGGGGATTTAGATTTGGTGCAGTTATAGCATGGTGCAGTAAATATTAGATTAATGACACGTAGTAAGAAAGAAAAATAGAATGTTGAAATTCGAGAAATGCATTTGACACTTAATTTCTAATATCCTTTTATTTTTCTTCTTTGTCATGTGTCATCGATTCTAAGTTTACTGTATTATGTCGTAAAAATAGCCAACAACACCAAATCCGAATCCCATGTTAGGGTAGGATGGACCATAGAATGATTTTTGCTAAGAAAAAAATCATTTTTTGACAAAACAACGACTGTCTCTATTTGGGAAGATTTGATTAAGGTAAGTCTAGCTTGTTGTTGTGTTGATTTTCTTATCCTAACCAACTAAATAAATAAATAGAAGGAAGAGCGCGTGAAAGGTGCGTCATTCCTTCTTGGTGGTGTTCCAGAAATTGACATCACCTTAGTCCTTACCAGCTGGTGGCCTTGTATCTTGGAGACAATATCGTAGAGAGAGCCACTCATGTACCCCAAGAAAATAATAATAATAATAATAAATTGGTAAATGACGTTCTACGTGGTTTATCTTTTTCTTGACAAAATTTCCAAAGACAAAAAGGCAAACAAAAAGGCAAAATTAATCTGCATCAAATAAGGATTAACAAGTACAAAATCGCACATCCCAAGATATTGATATATATACGAATCGAGTACTTACGAACGAGGAAAATGAAGGGGAGCGATTCTTGCTGTGGACTATCATGGTGGCGGGATGCAAACAAATCCCATTCCTGGAGGAAAAGAGCTTCATCTTCGCGCCGTGAACCCAGCCGGCATTTTTCACTCGCGGTAATCCAAAAGGCCACCAACAACTTCGACAATGCTTGTATCATCGGCAGAGACAGTTTCGGCAACATATACAAAGGCTGTATCGATGGCGGCAACACCATGGTTTCCATCAAAAGGTATACCTCAAACGAGGGATTCAATGAGTTCAACACTGAGATTGAGTTGCTCTCACAGCTCCGTCACCCTCATCTGACCTCTCTCATTGGCTACTGCAACCAAAAAAATGAGATGATCCTTGTATCTGATTACATGATCAATGGGACTCTATATAATCACCTACACGGAATAGGCAATAAGGAACCTCTGCCATGGAAGCACAGGCTTGAGATATGCATTGATGCAGCTAAAGGATTACACTATCTTCACGCAGGTGGGAAGCAGACTATCATTCACAGAAACGTGAAGAGCAGCAACATATTGTTGGACGAGAAGTGGGTGGCTAAGATTTCGAATTTCAAGTTCTCCTTGATATGTCCGTCCGGTATGCCCAATTCAAGGACTGAGACTGACAGCTTTGCGGGCACATACGGGTATTTGGACCCGAAATATTTTCGAAAACTGGAACTGACGGAGAAATCTGATGTGTATGCATTTGGTGTGGTGTTGTTTGAGGTATTGTCTGCTAGGAAAGCAGTGGATCTTCGGCTGGATGTTGAGGACCACCGGTTAGCCGAGTGGGCTCAGAGTTGTATTCGGAATGGGACCATTGATGAGATCATTGATCCTTGTCTGATGAGGAGAATCGCACCTGTTTGTTTGAAGGAATTTGTGGCCATCGCCAAGAGCTGCATACGGGGTAATGGAATTGAAAGACCCATGATGGGAGAAGTGGTGGAAGGCCTTGAGTTTATACTGCAGCTGCAAGAAAGCGCAGACACCGCGAACGAGGAAAACGATTCTAGCTTCTGATGACAATGAATACATTTGTCGGGGCATGTCACTCGGTGAGTCCATCACCTCTGCTCACAACGAGGTGGTCTCGAGCCAAAGTGGACGTGTGTTGACTTCAAGTGCTACTGAACGGAGCTTTCCTAGTTTTGATTCTGGTAGTGCATGTTAAAGGGATGTAAATGAGGATTGAGGAAATCCCATGCCACAGCCAATCAGGTGATCAATCGGAATGAGTGTTGTAACTTATGCATTAGTGCCTTATGTGGTTAATGCATAGGATACAACTTCTGATGTTTCTCTCGCTGAGACTTTATATATATACACACATATTAATCTTATTTTTTTTTTTACAAATGATATATAAGAAAATACACTCACACACGCATCCACACAGAGTCAAAACTAAAACCTTTGCAAACTCTGCACCCTTATTGGGATGTGACATGCCATTAGAACTAAGGCCATTAGTGTAATACCTCGAATATTTATTGATTTATTTTACGTGTATATTTGGTGGAATTGTACACAGGGTGATAATTTTAAATATTTTAAGGTTATTTGGATGTTGGGAGACATGCATTGCATTAAATTACTTTGCGTGGAAGGAAAAAGATGATTAAATGGTATATATATATATATATATACAGAGTTGATCCTATCAGCACGTGCTAATGTAAGTTATATCAGCACTATGCATTGGGGGTTGTACTCCTTGCATTGATTCAATGCACCTCACATCTCACTAATGCATAAGATACAACTCCCAATGCAGGTTTTAATATAAGTTATATCAGCACGTGCTTACCTAATCATCATCCTCTATATATATATATAGATAGAAAGAAAAAAAAAAAAAAAAAAAAAAAAAAAAAAGACTAGTTTTCGGTGTGCAGAGAAGAAAAGAAGATAAGAAGAAAAGAAAGAAGGGAAGGATAAGAAAGTTAAAGCAATAAATGGGTTGGTGAGAAAAGAAGAAAAAGAAGAAGAGAAGAAAAGATAAGGAAGGGAGAGAAGGGAGATAGTGACGTGGGAAAGGAAGGGAGAAAGAGAGAAGATGAGAGAAAAGAAATAAACAGAGAAAGGAGGAGAGAAAGAGAGTACCGAGCAGGGCGCAGCGATAGAGGCAAATGGCCGATGGTCTAGTCACCGGATCATGGGAGTTTCAATCCTATATATACGAGTATGGATTTTATATTTTGAGCAGATCTATACGTCTATAATTGTAGTTAATCATTTTATTTACTCAGTTTTGAGGTAGGGGCTTTAATTCTTGTATAGTGAATGATAATTATTTTGAAGCATATGTTAAAATTTTATTTATGCAAAGTGATAATTATTGATGATGATATATTTGAGGTTTATGATGATTGATTTCATTGACAGTTGGATTATATTTGAGGTTGATGATTTGGAGTTCGTATTATTTGATTTATATATTATTTTGAATATATAAATGCTTGCATGTGATTTTGAAACATTATTTTTTGTATAGGAATTCGATTTCCTACTGGGCAGTTGTTCGCTCACCCCAATATATTTTCAGGTGATAATTGTTGGAGGCACGTAGTAGAATTGGGGTCAAAATTTGGAGAAGTTATCGGGTACATTTATTTTTATTTAAAGCTGATGTAATTTTATTCATTTGGTTAGCCAATGTATATTGATGATGAGTTTTGGGTTAACCATGACTACTCGCAGCTGCGCAATACTCTATGTTTTCAAATGGAATGTATTTTTGAAAAAGTTTATTTATACGGAGCTCATAAAAAATTATACGTGTTATAGTTTATAAATTTTGGAACGTTACAATTAGCATATATAAACATATATGCAAACCTATTTGAATGATCATTCCATAGCAATGAGAACAATATCATGCTATTGCACATGATCATTCCATAGCAGTGAGAACTATATCTTGCTATTGAACATGCCCTTCATATTACATGCATTCTGTGCCGTTCATGATATCATTTCAGCATTGATCAATTGAACAATGGTTTTTAGTTGTTAGATATTATAGTGCGCTGTGAATCCGATAGTGAGAATCAAACTCGGGACTTACGATTTTAAAGTTGTGGTTTTATACCATTTGAGCTACCCTCGTGGGTTGCATAAAGATGAGTTTAATTCAAATCCATCCATCCTTTAGAAGTAGCTAATTATATGTGCACACTCATATAAAGCAAAAAATCCGAATTAATTAAATTGGAATTCATGAAAACTTTTTGTGTTTTGATGGATAAAAAGCGTTTAATTTTCCCAATCTTGGTAATTATCAAATCTCCTATCTCTGGTTGTAGAAGAGTCCTACTTTTTTTAATTATGGAAAAATTAGCTTAAAGTACAATTTTAGTGAACTTGTAAAAGCAAAAGTCCATGTAAAAATTTTATATAGGCATAAGTCTAATTTTAAATAAAACGTGAATGTTTTATAAGGGTGTTAATTGCATAAAGTCTATATTACCTTAAGTTGTTATTTTTTGTTTTTAAACATTAAAATGACGTAGTTTTTAATTTACATGTCGATTTTTTATAAAATTTATATTTTTGTAATCTACTCATTGAAAGTTTTGAAACAAGATTCATGATGATTATAAAATTAGGAAAAAAAAATTAAACAGTTACATTGACCAAATGTGCTATTTTAAAATAGTTACATGTAACCATGTTTAAAAATTTTAAATTAAATTGTTTTTAGTAGAGTTTAAATTAAAATTAATTGTTTTGGGAGTAATTTTAACAGTTACCTTATGAATAAAACAATTGAATTTGATATTAGTGATTTGAAATTTTTTGAATTTAAGATAATATAGTGCTTTTAAAACAATTACATGCCATGTAAAACTATAACTTTTAAGTTAGGATGAAGAAGAGGAAAAGAAAAAAAAACAAAGAATATATATATATATATATATATATATATATAGGATGAAGAAGGTGAAAATAAGGTTCATTTTCAATGCTTATTGGAAAGTATTTGTGTTTATGGTTATATTTTGTGGATTTAAGATTTCATAAGTGTTTTTCATATTCTTATGACTGTACAAGTACAATAATATGGACTTATGGCTAAAGTCTCCATTGAGAATACAATGACAGCGCAATGTTTGTTTAATTAAAGACCATAATGAGAATGCAATTGTTTGTATAATTAGGAGCGTTTCCACTTGGTAGAACCAAAAGGAATTAATTAGTCGTCAAGTAATTAGCACGTTAACAATATGCAAAACGGGTTTTGCATACTCCCAAGGACAGAGATATGTACTTGCTTACGGAGAGTTAATTTCTTCGTCAATGAGGAAGACAAGGGGGTGCGGCGGCTCTTGCTGTGGACAATCATGGTGTTTGGATCGATACAAACCCAATTCCTCAAGCACAAAAGCTTCATTTTGAGCTCCCTATCATGGAGAAATTATTTTGGATAACCGTTATATTATGTGACATTATATCGTGGTATGACGACCAAATCAATACAATCATCCCAACTATATATCATTGTATTCCCCCATCCACCTTGTCCCGCTTTTCGCTTGTGGAAATCCAAAAAGGCACCAAAAACTTCTACAGTGACTCTATTCAGCAAAGACGGTTTCAGCGGCGTTGTGAAAAGCAGAGACTCGGGAGTAGAAAAAAATTAAATTAGAATTAAATCAAACACAGGCAAACACAAACGATTTACGTAGTTCGGCTTATACTCTACATTCATGGGAGAACAACAAGAAGAATTTCACTATGAGAGAAATTAAGTTTACAAGTGGAATTAATTGTCTCTCACACCTAAACCCAATGCAACTAGAGAGACATTCTTTTAACGCCCTTGATAATTATTATATGTTAATTTTAGGGTACGTTGAAATTGGATGTTATTGAAATATATGAATGTTATTTTTATATGATATATAAAAATTTATTCTTACAATAATAATAAATCTAATTTTGTGAAATATTTTAGTGATGTATAGATACACCGACCATATATACATATATATATTGGAATATATGTTGACTGTGGACGTAAGATAATAATACAATATGTATTCTTCCATAGTCTTCCACTAATAGGATTGTTTTATTATTCAACCAAATCATATATTATTTTATATATTTGTGGGTTGATTGGAGTGACTGTGCTATATCATAGTGCATGTACATAGAAATTAGGGTTACGCGTGGTCATATATATATATATCGATGGAGGAGTTCTCTCTTTTATTTTTATTTTTGTACAGAAATTCTCTTTTATACACAAAAAAGGCAAATGAGACATAGTATTATATAAATTATAATATTATATCCAATAAATAAATATTTTGGAAAATCAAGTGAGCTTTGTCGATAGTATTTCACTTCATGCGTGAAAAATCACCTAGCAGCCCAATATTTTAACTTGTGCTATGCAGCCACCATAATTTTGGCCAACAAATGACAGGCTCACATGGAACCAAAAAACCAACAATGAGCATGTACAAATTAAGGTAATGTTGATGGTGACAACACAATGGTTGCGATCAAGAGGTTGACCCAGTGGGGTCACACAATGGAGCCCTGAGATTTCATGCAAGAGTACTGAGATTGAGTTGCTTTCTCGGTTGCATCACCCCTCATCTAATCTCTCTAATTGGCTACCGCAGCATTGGACTTTCCGGGGCTAGAGGAACATAAGGGCCCTTAAGCCCACCTCTGTCCAACCAAGGGACCCGATCCAATTTATCCCTTTTAAAGCCCAAGATTTTGCCAAGCAGCAACCCACAAAGAAACTGTCCAAACCAAGCATAATGCCAAGCAGCAAGTGCAAATTCACTCTTAACTTTGATCTTGGTTAAGAGCATCTCCAAGGGTGAGCTATATGGTGTGCTTTTGTTATATTATAGTATTAAATATAGCAATAGCACAAGTTGGGATGTTCCGATGGTATGCTAAATGCATATGCTAAATATAGCAATAACTCACGCTTGTGTTATATTTGGCACAAGGGTGAGCTATTGTTATATTTGCCATGTCAGCTTTTTCTCCCTTTCTCAACAACCAAACACACCAGCAACTTCTTTTCCTCTATTTTTCTTCCAAAATTTTCTTAATAACCAAACAGCTCATAAATAAATACAATATTTTCAAAAGTAATATTGAAATCTTATATATATAAAAAAAAATAAAAAAAAAATCAGAAAACATACAATTTTTTTAATTCATTCATCCTACTCAAGCAATATTGCATTTGATTCACGATATACCTCATTCACTATCTTACGAGACCTTAAATCTGCGGAAAGAGTTGAAGTTGTGGCAAAAAATAGCACACTGCGTTTATTTGCATCATTGGAGTACAATGTGCTAAATTATAGAATTTGGCACTGTAGCATGTGCTAAAATAGCAATAGCACACCTAATTTACCTCACATGGCTGGAGATACTCTAAAAGGTTTAAGCTGAATACTAGCGGAAGCTCTACGGAAAGTTGTTAAAAATGATGTTTCTAAGTAGACAGTACGATCAATTTTTATAAAAAATTTTCTTATAAAATTTAAAATAGATAAATGGGTATGCAAATAAAGTTGAGGTCCGAGTTGCAATAGCCGCCCTCACATAAAAAGCTAGTCCTCCACTACACTCTGTAACACGGACCATAATAAAAAATGGGTTCGGATGTTTCAATTCTTTCAAATGATTTGTTCACCTCATTAATTTTAATATTTTTAAAATTTAAAAAAAATATAAAATTTTTTTAACAGAAATGACCTCACTAAACAGTTTGTGTATTGTTTGACATCCCGGTAAAATTGGTCGAAGCTGATCTAAGCGTATCGGAGCATAATGAATGAGGAGAAGACTCAGGAGAAGAATGAGAGCAACTCTTCCCCTTCCCACGACTCGAATCCCTGTCCCATCTGCCTCGGACCCATTACTCAAGACTCCTATCTGGATCAATGCTTCCGTACATCCCCCCCCCCCCCCCCCAAAAAAAGAAAAATTGCTCCCAAGGTTAAGTTCTTTTCTTAGCTCATTATTAATTCATGATGCCATTCTTGTCGTTAAACATCTTGGTAACAAAAGTATTATTCAAGTGGAAAGTGGCACTATCAAGTTCCTTAAAAAATAAAAAAATCTCATGAACCTGGCACTATCAAGTTCCTTAAAAAATAAAAAAATCTCATGAACCTGGATTTGAGGCAGAGTAACAATCTAATAGAGTACTAGATATAAATCCTTAGACTCTTTTTGGTCAATTGTTCTACCCCATTTTTTTTTCCTTTTGGTTAAACAATGGCTGTAAAATTATATTAACTTAAAACTTTGCATCTGTTTACATTAAATAAATAAATAACAGAACATAGCTTGCCTCAAAGAGTGACAAGCAGATTTATAGAACTATGATACTAAAGATGCTACACCATGAGCACCTCATAATGACATAAGAGTAATATACATAAGAGCCAAATTGTTCACGACCTTCAGCAAAACACTTTCCAAATCAAAATATAACATTAACAAATACCCCAAAAAAATTAAATGTCAAAGTTTCTTAAATCTCTTCGAAACTCAAAAATCCAGGCTCTTAGCTCAAAGCTCCACCAATATAAGAAAAACTGTGATGTTATATACCTGCAAAATGTTTAAATTTGCCCATCTCATTGCATTTCACGATAGCTAGTAACAAATCTCCACACAATTTTTTGAAGAAAATAATAAAGCTCCAAATATGCTTAGGGTTGTTGATGTATATTAGCTACAAATGCGTTTCCAACTCCCTACAACACAAACCAAACATGTATAGCCAATTTGCCAATTAATTTAAAGAATAATTAAGATATTATAGAAGTATGTAAACGATCTTATACATAACACAAATGGTAATTAAAATCTATGGTTTAAATACCTGTGATTGGTTTGAAGCAAATGAAGCATCCACATAACTGTGTGTCCAAAACAAGACTCCATGAGAATAATGTCATTTTAAATCAACAAATAATTCAGCAAAAAGAAAAAAACATCAAATAAAATACATTTTACTAAAAAAATTAAAACAGACCAAAACAAGACTTTCTCAACTTGACAAATTTAGGAGTGATCCATCTTGAACCCCATGATTCCCACAAATTCCACTTTCTCGACAACCAAATGGTCCCAAAAGAGAGGGGGAAAAAAAAAGGCATTGAATCCAAAAAGAAATCTTGACTTCAACTCCGGTTTCTGGACAACAAAGCAGATCCAGAAGAAAAAAAAAAAATCTCGACTTTCTCAGTAACCAAACGAGGAAAAAAAAGATGTCTAACTTACCTTAGAAACTGAATTGCTGGACGTGAGCCTCGTGTGATGCAGAGAGAACCTGATTTGTTGTTGCCAGACATAGTGTAATACCTTGAATATTTATTGATTTATTTTACTTGTATATTTAGTGGAATTGTACACAGGGGGATAATTTTAAATATTTTGAGGTTAGTTAGATGTTGGGAGACATTGTATTAAATCGCTTTGGATGAAAAAAATGATTAAATTGTGAGATATATATATATATATATATATATATATATATATATATATATATATATAGGATGATGATCAGGTAAGCACGTGTTGATATAACTTATATCAAAACCTGCATTGGGAGTTGTACTTTATGTATTAGTGGGATGTGAGGTGCATTGAATCAATGCAAGGGGTACAACCCCCAATGCATAGTGCTGATGTAACTTATATCAGTACGTGCTGATGGGATCACCTCTGTATATATATATATATATATATATATATATAGGAGGAAAGAAAAGTCAAAAAAGGAAAAAAATTGGGAAGGGAGAGATGTACGTGAAAAGAATAAAAGAAAAAAGAGAAGAAAAGTCAAAAGAAAATAAAGAAGAGTAGAAAATGAAGGAAGAGTAGTAGGGATTAGGTGTAGAAAAAGAGAAAAAGAAAGAGAAAGGAGATAGGACGTGAGAAGAGAAGAAATAAAAGAAGAAGAAATAAATGAAGAGAGAGAAAAAGGAGAAAATGACGTGAGAGAGAAGGGAGAAAGAGAGAACAAGAGAACAAATAAATAGAGAAGGAAAGAGAAGAAGAGAAATGCTGGGAGGAAGTCGAGAGGCAGAGGTTCGTTGCTAGAGTATAGGAGCTCCAAGCCTATTTTTGTCAGTATGGATTTTATATTTTTTAAATTGATCTACACGTCTATAGTTGTAGTTAATCATTTTATTCACTTATTTTTGAAGTAAGGTATTTAATTCTTATACAGTGAATGATGATTATTTTTAAGCATATATTAAGATTTGATTTATGCAAAGTGATAATTATTGATAATGATATTATTGGGTGTCATGGATTATGATGGTTGATCTTATTAACAGTTGGATTATATTTGAGGTTGATGATTTGGAGTTCATATTATTTGATTTATGTATTATTTTGAATATATAAATGTTTGCATGTGATATTTGAAACATCATTTATTGTATAGGAGTTGGATTTTCTACTGGGCTGTTGTTTTGCTCACCCCAATATATTTTCAGCTGATGATTGGAGGCACGTAATAGAATTGGGGTCGAAATTTGGAGAGACTATTGTGTACATTTATTTTTACTTAAATCTGATATAATTTTATTCATTTGGGTTAGCTAATATATATTAATGATAAGTTTTGAGTTAACTATCATTATCTACACCTGCACACTACTTTGTATTTTCAAATGGAATATATTTTTAAAAGAAATTATTTATATAAAACTCATAAAAATTACACGTGTTTATGATATATAAATTTTGAGGCATTACACATAGGTCCGGAGGGAGAGAGGCACAGAGCGATGGGAGGATGAGAATTGGTCAGGGAGGATGAGAAAAATGATGTGTGGTCAAGCTGTTTAGTGGGCCCACTTGCAGCTTTTGTTTTTCTATTTGAAAAAATACAATCTCCCGCCTTGAATGCACATCCATGCACAAAAGAAATTGGGTTACTTGTTTAGCCATCTCATCATCCACGTCAGTCGGACAATACTTTTCGGGGCCTTTTTTTTAGGATAACTAGCATTATCCCATTTTAAAAAATATTTTGCTTTGCTGAGCTCTTATTGTCCTCACACCATACCAGTCACCTCAAAGTCGTCTCAAAGGAAAACTCATGTGGTCAATGCTTCTCCAACCTACGCCCTTCTTTCTCTCTCCTCTCCACCAAAACAAGAAACATTTTCCCGTCCTCTGCTTACCCCTTAATTCTCTCCCTGAAACTTTCCTTCCCTCCCTTCACACGAAGCTTTGGTCAACAGCAGTACAGCACAATTGTGCCATCCCCCCTCACGGGAAACTTAGCCAACCCGCTGTTCAGATTTTAGAGGTAAGTTAAAGTATATATATTGTTTTTTCTTGTTTGATTGCCGAGAAAGTTACCAAGGAAGACGGGATATTTTTTGTTTCCGAGAAAGTTTCCCTAGAACTTTTATCACCGACGTGATTAGAGCTTTTTTTTTTTTTTTTTTTGCCTTGAAATTTTCTTGAGAAAGTTCATAGGATTTTTTTTCTCAGAAATTTTCTCTAGAAAAATCAGATTCAGTTTATGGTATTGATCCAAATGCTTGGTCAACCGAAGCCCCGATCGAACCGAACCGAACCGAACTACTCTGTTTTTGGAATATAACGATCGGCTTCGGTTGCCAAAATCCCAAAACCGACAAAGTCGATCGGTTCGGCCTGAAAAAGGCTCTCCAGCCTGACCCAACCGAACCGTGTTATTTTTTCCTAGTTTCCTACGTAAAAAACTAGGAGAAGATCCGCATTCAAATTGCAATTTGACATCTTAATAGGATTACATGTGCAGCCTTCATTTATTGCTGTATCCGAAGAAATGCAACCATCAAGACTCTAGCTAAGGAGGACTAGCTACGCTCAGAGCTTTAAACGCACAGTGGCACTGCCTAACCGCAAACCTAGATACATACTTAGGTTTTGCGGGCGAATGAGGAAGACCAAGGGCTGCGGTTTTTTCTGTGGACTATCACGGTTGTGGACTATCGCGGCTTTTCACTCAAGGAAATCCAAAAGGCCACCAACAACTTCGCCGAAGCTTCCATAGTCGGCGGAGTTGGCTTTGTCAAAGTATACAAGGGCCGTATCGATGATTGTGACACGATTGTTGCCATCAAGAGGAGGATCGCTAGGTATGTTCAGGGATTAGAGGAGTTCGCGGCTGAAATTGAGGTGCTTTCACGGCTCCGTCACCCTCATCTAGTCTCTTTGATTGGCTACTGCAACGATAAACGTGAGATGATCCTTGTATATGATTACATGAGCAATAGGACTCTAAGGGATCATCTCTACGAAACAGACAATGATCCACTACCATGGAAGCAGAGGCTTGAGATATGCATAGGTGCAGCTAAAGGATTACATTATCTTCATACAGGTGGCAAGCGGACAATCATTCACAGAGACGTGAAGAGCAGCAAAATATTGTTGGACGACAAATGGGTGGCAAAGATTTCGGGTTTTGGGTTGTCGTTGATGAGTCCGTCCGGCATGCCCAACACCAACGTGAGCGATGAAAATACCAAGGGTACATTAGGGTTCTTGGATCCGGAAAATATAACACATTTGAAACTGACGGAGAAATCTGACGTGTATTCATTTGGTGTGGTGTTGTTTGAGGTATTGTGTGGTCGGCCAGTAATTTCTCATGGGCTTCCCATAGAACAAGCGCATCTTACCAAGTGGGCTGAACAATGCATTGGGAATGGGACCGTTGATCAAATCATTGATCCTTATTTGGTGGGGAAAATCGCACCTGTTTGTTTGAAAGAATTTGTAACCATCGCCAAGAGCTGCGTACGGCTTACTGGAATTGAAAGACCCATGATGGGCGATGTGGTGGAAGGCCTTGAATTTGCACTGCAGCTGCAGGAGAGCGCAGACGCTGCAAATGAGGAAAACGATTCTGGTGATGATGAGCACACTGAATACATCTATCGTGGCATGTCGTTCACTGAACGACATGCCACGATAGATGTATTCAGTGTGTCCATCATCACCTCTGCTCGCACAGATGCAGTCTCAAGCCAAACTTGATGTGTGTTTGATTAGCGTGGGTTTCTCCATCCCCATCTCTTTGGGATGATACTAATCCTACGGATGCACGTAGTCCTTGGCCGACAGGGGCAGAGTTAGAAGTTATCTCCAATTGGGGTATTGTACTATGATTCTGTGAGGTAGGAATTGGAAACTAAAAGTTTTGTGCATTTTTTTAAAAAAATTACTTTTTGGTAATCATTTTCCAATTTAATACAAAAAAAATGATATTATTGTCAACTTATTACAAATTAATTGTAAGTATGCTTTAAAATGACTACTATCTTCCTCTTTTTGGCATTCTGCTGAGAAATGGTCATCAAATGGTAATATCTCTCCAAAAAAAAAACTTAGTTGAGCCAATGGGGGCATGTGCCCCCATAGGCCCCCTTGGCTCCACTAATGCTAGCCGGTCTCACAGATGTTCGTTAATTAACGAGTCACACTAGGCAAAACCTAGGTACGCTACCTGAGACACTTATCCATGCTCAGCTTGTTACTTAAACTAATCTTTTTTAAGTTAAACTTGATGTGTGTTGATTTGGACAAACCTGCGAGTTCACCTTGAGCACTGGTACTAATGTACCGTGCTTAGTACGTGGCCAACTCAACCTTCTTTTTGTTGATTGTAGAAATGTCTTATTCTTTTCGTCTCATTTTGTTTGATAATAATTTTCATTTTGGGTTTTTCAAAATGTTTATTACTTGTCAAAAAGTCAAAGAAAAAATGTCTATTACTTTTTCAAAATATTGAAGTTGGGGTCCGACCACCTAGTCCGGGAGCTCAAGACTCAAATTGAGTTGGGATCACAGCTTCGTCACCCTCATCTAGTTTCTCTGATTGGCTATTGCAACGATAAACGTGAGATGATCCTTGTAAATGATTACATGATCAATGGGACCCTAAGTGATCATCTTCTCCTTGAAAAAGAGACAATGATCGGCTACCATGGAAGCAGAAGCTTGAGATATACATAGGTACAGCTAAAGGATTGCACGATCTTCATACAGATGGAAAGAAGGCAATCATTCATAGAGACGTGAAGAGCAGAAACATATTGTTGGATGAGAAATAGGTGGCTAAGATTTCAGATTTCGGGTTGTTATTGATGGGTCCGTCAGGCATGCCCAATACGTCTGCGTGTGATTCACCTTCGGGTACACGTGGGTATGTGGATCCAGAATATATGAGGAGTAGGGAACTGACAGAGAAATCGGACGTATAGTCATTTGGAGTGGTGTTATTTGAGGTATTGTCTGGCAGGAAACTCTATTCGATTATGATCTTGATGATGATCAAGTTTATCTAATCTATTGGACTCGAGATTGTATCCGGAATAGGACCATTGATCAGATAATTAATCCTTATCTGAAGGGGAAAATCGCACTGGTTTGTTTGAAGGAATTTGTGGCCATCGCCCAGAGCTGCGTACGTGATAGTGGAATTGAAAGACCCATGATGGGGGATGTGGTGGAAGGCCTCGAATGCGCACTGCAGGCCTGCAGCTGCAGGAAAGCGAAGACGTTGCGAACGAGGAAAACGATTTTGGCGATGACGAGCATCACAATGAATACATCCATCGAGGCATGTCATTCGGTGCTTCATTGGGTGCGTCCACCACCTCTGCTCCCAACGACGTAATCTCAAGGTAAGGTGGGCGCGTCTTGACTTGAGTAATAGTGGACTGAGCTTTCCTTCTTCTGTTGTGCCAAAATAATAAAAAACATTCCTACTTCTGATTCTGAGAATGTGAAATCTGAGGAGGTGGAGAAGGTCTCCATGCCACCGGGAATCCGAATCCAAATCAGTAATATTATTTATTTATTTACCATTTTTTTTTTGGTACTGTTCCAGTGAGGAGGTATCTCACTCCATTTTTTTTTTTTTTTTCAAATTGCCTACTCCCCCAAATGCATTCTCCGTTTACTTCTTGTTGATTCTTGATATATATCTTGAATAGATTTCTAAACTATATATAGGTGCAAACTATATCTTGGTAAGATGGTTTTAGGCTCTTCACAAGTTCACTGTACTCCGGGGTCCGGCATTTTGCCCCGTTTCCCATTTCATTTATTTATTTATATTTGCCTTTTTTTCTTTTGATTAGCAAATTTTATTAAGAATCAATAGAAACATAGTGCACCCCCATTGGGCCACAGAGTGGGGTACGCTATTACATCATTTGGAAATAGATCTGAAAATCCACATAGCAAAACCCACGAACAAGAAGCGTTCGGATTGGCACTATAAAAGCCCAAAAATGTATTACAGCACCAAATCCGAATACGTTGGGACCTAGAATCAAGATTAATTGGGTTAAATATAAAATTGAAAAAAGAGTGTGTCACATTATATTAAATCCTAACCTTGCGTGTATACCATCAGTCATGAAATCCTAAACCTGAGTGTACATTATGATTTCAAAAGCAAGCATACATAGGTAGTAGCTATCATTTCAAAAGCAAGCATACATAAGTAGGCCTTATTTGGGAAAACTGTAGCTTTTGCTTTTAGGCAAAAGAAGAAGAGAATTAAAAGTTACAAGTAGCAGAAGAGAATAAGTCTCTATTTGGAAACTCTATTGCAAAAGTGTTGTTAGAACTAGAAGTGATTTTTTGTCTGTTTGGGAAGAACATTTGTTGAATTTGTTATCCCCTGAATTGACTAAACTATCCCTTTATAATAAATTATTTTTTTAATGTTTTTTAAAAAAAAAAAAAATAAATAAAATAAAACTCTATTTGGTATTAGTAGTGATATATTTTTTTTAATAGTGATGATTGGGGGTATCCTCGGTTGTACTCTTATCGAAATTTGAGCTTAGCGTATTTCTCTAACAGCCTAGGTGAGACGTCTCATACCCACACAAACAACAAGAGAGGGGAGGTGTCAAAACAATAATCTCTAGAAGACACACACAAGACTTGACACTCGATCAACCCCACAAAGGTGTATTACTAGGGATTTTTTTTTTTTCACCCTTAAAACAAAGAAAAAAAGGAGAATGAATTGATATATTTTTTTTTTTAATTATTACCAATCCAAATTTTATGGAATCAATTCTTGAAAAAATTCTAACAATTATAAATCAATGATTATAGAAAGGGAGGAAAAAAAAAAAAGATTTGAAGTTTAAATTAGGATCCTACGGTCCAAGTTGGTTGAAATTACCAACACATTAATGCCGACAAGAGAGGAGCACAACCGCAGGAGAGGAGAGGATTTGGGTCTAAGCTAGGGCTATTATCATTTTGTTAAAAGATATGGGTGGAAAAAAATTGTTTTCATACTCAAGCATTAAGGGTAGTTTTAGAAATATTAAAATTTATTAAAACCCCTTACAAAAGCTGATGCCCTGATTTTGATTAAAAGCTGGGGGTAGTCTGCTTCTTATAGAATCACTTTTTAAGCTTAGAAGTGATTATGATTTAGGTTGCCAAATAGGTCCAAAAGTGATTTGAGACTTCAAAAGTGATTTTGGACTATCGAAAAGCTTAGCCAAACAGGGCCTACAGTAGCTAGCCAGCTCTGCCTTTGTCTCAAGTGAGTGAGTGAGTCTTCCATGTAACTGTGACACGGCCACGTGAACAGTTACACAGTACATGTTTTTTTCCAAAGTGAGGGCATCTAAGCTCATCCCTTTTATTATGAGCTTTTCTATTTATTTATTTTTTCAATAGAATTCAACACTTTCATATGAATATTATCAAATATACCAGACAAATTTACTATTTCTCTCATTTGTTCTTTTTTGCGTGGGGGAAGGAGGGGTGGGGGAAGAAATGTCACATTTTAAGGTTTCTGTTTTGGCCAATTACCATAACAACCTCTAGAGAGCTATCCATACGTACCTCAAGGTTTGATAATCTACACGGAACAGATAATGATCCACTACCATGGAAGCAGGGCTTGAGATATACATAGGTGCAGCTAAAGGATTACACTTTCTTCACACAGGTGGAAAGCAGACTATCACTCATAGAGACGTCAAGAGCCGCAATGTCATATTATTGGTCGAGAAATGGGTGGCTAATTAGGATTTCGGTTTTTGCCATCACAAAATTTCCTTGACACTTCCACTTATTTTAACATTTCAAGGTTTTATAGAAAATATGAAAGGTTTTCATGATATTGTATTGTCTACTAAAAAACATCATTTTAAATAACTTTACAAAAAAAAAAAAATCTTCCAAAGTTTATCGTTTAAATAGATTTTTTTTTTTTGTTCTATTTTCAGTTTTTTTTTTCATTCATACAAATTTTTTTATGAAAAATAACTAAAAAGTCTATTTAAAAGATATATTTTGGAAAAACTTTTTCCTATAAATTTGTTTAAATTAATGTTTTCTAGTGAACAACGCATCTAATGTTCTTGAAAATCTTTTATATTTTGCATAAAAACTTAAGAAGTTTAAAATAAGTAAGGGATTGGAAAGAAGTGTGTTGTAATTTATTTGTACGCATGTTTTGTATGGAGTTTTGATTGAAGTGGAAATCACAACTTCATTGAAATATTATGGAACCCATCCTGAGTTTTTTGAAAAAAAAAAGAAAAAAAAGAAAAAACAGAGAAAGAAATGAAGAAGTAGTAGTAAGCGATGACCCCCCCTTAAATCTAATCAAGTGGGCTCAATACTTTATTCGGAACATGACCGACCATTGATCAAATTATTGATCCTTTTCTGAAGGGAAAAATCGCACCAGTTTGTTGGAAGGAATTTGTGGCCGTCGCCCAGAGTAATGGAGTCGAAAGAACCACGATGGGGGATGTGGTTTAAGGCCTTAAGTTCGCATTGCAGCTGCAGGAATTAAAGCACCCATGCAAATCATGCAATGAGCGAGGAAAGTGATTCTGGTGATGAGTTTTCACAATGAATACATTTATCAGGCATGTCATTCGGTGCATCATGTGGTGCGTCCATGCCCTCAAGATGGCTCTAGTTGTTTTTAAATTGCACTTGGACAGACTATCACTTTGATCATCTTTCCTCCATCGATCTCTGGCATGGCAATATCACATAAATGGTACGAGTGAGAAACAAGACATGCCACGTCATTTATCACGCCAACTTGATTACTAGCATTTTCTTTATTTTTAAATAGGAGTTTTGGATTCGATAATGGGTTTCAAAACCACAATACCATTCTCGATTTAATTACAGTTATTGGATGAGTGTTTTGATGGGAGCGGATTCAATGCTAAGGCTATGTTTTCTCGGCACCGTGCCGAGGTGCCGAGGGTTGCAACACCTATCATAACTTCTCATCCATCGGTGGAAGAAATTTCACTTGATAAAACGACCCCATTCAAGTGCGTTTTGGCTTCCAAACACATCGTTAACGGCGCATCTCACCATTATCCCAAAACGCTGTGTTTTGCCTTTTTGTCATCCCTGCCATTCTTAAAACCCAGAATAACCCATCTTCATTTCTCTAGAAGTGACATAGCTGAGTTTCATCTTTTCAGAAGAACCCACCGCAGCATTGCCGTCACATGTTTTAGCCCCCACCAAAACCCCAACTCCGGCTCCCTCTCAAATGAAACCATCCCTGCCGCACCACCTCCCCCACCATCTCCCAATGCTACCCCCAACACACCAAGACCATGGAGGTGGTAGATTTTAGAAAACAACAACCAAAAAAAAAAAAAAAAAAAAAGGAAAGGAAAAAAAAATTCGAAGAAGGAAAAAGAAAGAAGCAGCAGCAACGGGCTAGCACCCACCGCCTCCCCCACCAACACTCCTTGCCGGCGCTGCCTCCTTTAAGATCAAGAACCCTAAATTGTAAATAAATAAATTATAAAAAAAAAATAGGAACAAGAAAACTCATGACTATTGCCATAACCATCGAACTGATATTTTTTCCCAAATCTGCTAGATTTGTGCTAGTTTTTTCCCTATTTTTTGCCCATTTGAAGCAAAACAGATCTGCCTGCTGTGATAACCCCGCCGTTCAGATTCAACTCACCCTGCTGTGAAATCCCATACATTGTCAGAGATGCCTCTTCCATTTACTAAAGGAGCCCCCTTCTCATCTTTTTAAATTTTCCTCATTTTTTTATTCTTGATACATGGCCATGGAGGTTCAATTTGTGAGAACAAGAGTGGGGGTGATGGGGTTTGTCAAGGTTTGGGTTGTGGTGCAATGAACTAATGAATGGGTTAATGGCCTGGTTCGAGGTTTACGGTGAAGGAAGAAGAGGGTTATGGCAGAGAACACAAGGATTTTTATTTTTATTTTGTGTTTTATTTTTGCTTTTCCCATGCCATTCGCTCCTAGAATTTCCTCATCATCATCCTCTCCTTCCCTCACAGCACCAACGAGCAGTGAGAATTGCCATGGCAAATGGGTCTCCGACGAGACCATATTTGAATCAATGCAGATCAACGCCCTGGCAAGAGAGATGGTTTCCTTTTGGGAGATCGTAGGAGAGGCTTTTTGCTTCAAATGGGCAAAACGCAGAGTTTTTAGGGATAACGATGAGATGCACCGTTAACGAAGCGTTTGGGAGCCAAAACGCACTTGAATAACGTTGTTTCATCAAGGGAAATTTCTTCTACCAGATGAGAAGCTACGTCACGTGTCACAATTTTCGGCTCTCTATTTTGATGCTTTGATTAAAGCATCAAAGGTTGTTATTGAAATTACTAAAATAGCTTCAAATTTTAATTCAAGCGGTCTAAATACTCGTCTAATGATTGTAACAAACCCAACACGCACCGAATCCAAACTCTTTTAAGTAGTGCTGCCTGATAGTTTATTTGTTCCTTCGAATTCTATCTTCTATCTAATTAAAACCCCAACAAAGCCTTTGGATATTCAAA
The DNA here is from genome assembly GCA_039720395.1 of Liquidambar formosana. Taxonomy (NCBI): domain Eukaryota; kingdom Viridiplantae; phylum Streptophyta; class Magnoliopsida; order Saxifragales; family Altingiaceae; genus Liquidambar; species Liquidambar formosana. The sequence continues at coordinate 82,410 of JBBPBK010000041.1, read as the reverse complement.
AGTACAATCGATTTGAACATTTCTACATCATTTTTTACTTACCTAATGTTCAAAATTCATATGAATTGACTTGAATTCCGTTTGCTTAAGAGCCCCACTGTCCCACCCCTAGCCTCCCACCATGCAATTTCAATAGAGAAATAAAGAAATAATCGATTTCCTTTTGATTTCAACCTTTAAAAACTGTCTGATTCTTTTGTTGAATGAATGGCGGCTTGACTTAAAAGCCTATGATATTATTGGTAATAAAAAAATTACATTATGTAAGATCCCTTCTAGAATCTGACAATTATAGATACACCCCTTAACGTCTCTGAAATTACATTAAGACCCCTATTTTATAAAGTAAACTACAAAAATACTCATCCCTCTGACCTCCGTCCATTAATCCGTTAATTCACTCTCAATTTTTTTTTAAATACCCTAACTACCCTTATTGGATGACAACTTCCATGTTAAATGCATATAACTCATCAGTCCAACACATTCATCCAGCACATTTGATTTGATTTTATTTATTGATAAACAACTAAAAGATACTATATATATATATAAGAAAAATGCCAAAAGGTTAAATTTTTTGTCAAATTGATGTGGCAGTTGTCAAATTTGCTCATTAAAAACAATTATCTACTTAATTAAACTTTTAATTGATGTGAAAAAAAAAAATTGATTTGTCAAGTTTCCACTTCATTTGCCACCTCTATACGTACATCCCCATTGAAATAATTCTTTTCATTTATTGCCACATAGGAGTCATGCTACATAACCCCTTTTTTTTATTTTTTGCCCAAATCTACTAATTCAAAAGAGGTGGCAAGTTAGCAAATCATTTTTTTTTTTTTTTGCAAATTAATTAAAAATTTAATTAAATAAATAATTGTTTGTAAGGAGTAAATCTAATAGTTACCACATCAATTGGATAGAAAATTTAAACTTTTTAGCATTTTTCTTATATATATATATTATCTTTTAGTTGTTTATCAATAATAATAAGAAAATTCAAAAGTGTTAGATGAACGTGTTAGACTAATAAGTTATATGCATTTAACATGGAAGTTATCATCCAATAAGGGTAGTTAGGGTTTTTTGAAAAAATTTAAACATGATTTAATGGATTAATTGACAAAAGTTAGAGAGAGGGGTCTTTTTATAGTTTATTTTGTAAAGTAAAGAGTGTCAATATAATTTCAAAAACGTGAGAAGGTGTATTTATAATAATTAGATCCTAAAAGGGTTCTTAATGTAATTTACCTTAAAAGAAAACGGTCTTTTGTGTGTATTGCGGATCGAAATCCACCTGTCAATATTCTTGGCACTTAGAAAGAGAAAGACTCCGTCTCAAATGAAACTTATGACCTCTTCCATTTTTGCAGACCACTTTTTTTTTTTTTTTTCTTTTTTTTGAGCTTTGCTATTTGAATAATTAGGTGGGTCAATTATGATGACCAGCCCTTAGTAGGGGTTGAGTCAGGCGTTGGGTCATCCTAATTGACCCACGGGCAAATCATTTAGACTCCCCTCCCCACGAGGTGGCCCATGCACTAATTTTGATCTTTATGTGTCTGTAGAATTATTTCTTTACTCTTTGTACGTATGACCTAGCTTTTTCCATGTAAATAGAAAGACAATCAGCTCCTCCACTCAAGTTGAGTGGCAGACATCCTTTCCTTAATATATCATATTTTTACACAAAGTAACAGCGGCCGGTTAATACGTTTTCCTCTAAAACCACTAGTAATGATGATGAAACCAGAGGTTGAGACGTTAGCCGAAGTAATGATCAGCTGCAATGATATATGTAGAATAGAGCTTCGAAGAGTATTGAATTCTCGGCGGTTTTTTTTTTTTTTTTTTTTTTTTTGGCAAAACAAGTTTAGGTGAGGGGAGAGCTTACATAGTTACATTAGACAGAAATGATTGTTCACTAAAAAATACTGTTTGCAGTGAGAATCAAACCTAAGTCTTATGAGTGAAGAATTTGATCTTTACCAACTAAGTCAATCCTCAATTGGCATCAATTATCGCTTTAATTAGTTATTATAAATTTTTCTTTCGGCCTACAAAATGAATTTTATACCAAAAAATAATGACAATATACGTAATGATGGCAATGGAGATTTACCACTCCTCTCTGCCCATTATTATAAGCTTTTGGTCTAAAAGTTCATTGGGTGTGGAAGAATGGCATTGCCCTGCTTAGGTAGGGTGGACCCTAGAAATATTTTTGCTTTGGAAAAAAAATATAAAAAAAAAAATCAAATTTTTTTGGCAAAACAATGACTATTTATTTCCAATGATTTGATTGGTAAACCTAGCTTGTGATTGTGTTGATTTTCTTATCCTAATGGGGAAAAGTAAATAAATACAGTTTCTCATTCTCACTTTCTTATCAAGGAATCGATCCAAAACATCTCTCTTACCATTTTGATGAAATGAGGGAAAAGTTTCCATTTTGATTAAATATTTAAAAGAATTATAGAATTTCCTCTGACTGTAATAATTTGGCCCAAATTAATCGTGTGAGGACTGTCATTAATTAGGTCTGTGTCTTGATCTGATTCATAGAATCATATTGCAAGCGCATGATCAAACCGTAATTCCCCCCAAGCCAGGAAGGCAAGCACAACCTCCTAGCTAGTTCTAGTTGAAGAAATAGACATCCCGCTCTTCATGCATGCATGCATGTTACCAAACTGAAGAAAAAAAGAGGGAAAAAATGTCTAGTTCGTACTTTGTGTTTTGTTGACGATGGATAACAGGACAATAAGGCAAGTCTCACGACTTCATTCATTCAGAAAGAAATTTCAGTTTGGAAAATGATATGGATCCCCAGCAGCGGAGTCAATGGAAAGAAGGTTGCCGTGCTTGACACGTTGATTCTTTCTTGATGGTCCCAATAGGGATCCGGATTCCGAACCGTTCTTCTTTTTTCTTGCCATGTGGAATCAATTCAACAATAACTTTACCATGAAGTTAAAGTTCCAAATCCGTCATGATCGTATCCAACCCGGCGCAGAAAGGTGCGTCGTTCCTTCTTGGTGGTGTTCCAGAAATTGACTCTCCTTACCTAGTGGCCTTGTCGGGAGAGGAAGTACTCCCACTCGCTCGACTAATTTGAATATTAAAATTTGATTTAATGACATTCTACGTGGTTTGTCTATTCATAAAAAATTTCCAAACAGCAAAAAGACAAAATAAATCTGCATCAAATAAGGATTAACAACTACAAAATCGCATATCCCAAGACATTGATATATACGGATCGAGAACTTACATTCCCGGGGAACTAGGAAGATGAAGGGGAGCGATTCTTGCTGTGGACTATCATGGTGGCGGGATGCAAACAAATCCCATTCCTCGAGGGCAAGAGCTTCATCTTCGCGCCATAAACCCTGCCGGCATTTCTCACTCGCCGTAATCCAAAAGGCCACCAACAACTTTGACACTGCTTTTATCATCGGCAGAGACAGTTTTGGCAACATATACAAAGGTTGTATCGACGGCGGCAACACCATGGTTTCCATCAAGAGGTATAACTCAAACGAGGGATTAAATGAGTTCAACACTGAGATTGAGTTGCTCTCACAGCTCCGTCACCCTCATATCGCCTCTCTCATTGGCTACTGCGACCAAAAACGTGAGATGATCCTTGTATATGATTACATGATCAATGGGACTCTATATAGTCACCTACATGGAATAGGCAATAAGGAACCTCTGCCGTGGAAGCAGAGGCTTGAGATATGCATAGATGCAGCTAAAGGATTACACTTTCTTCACACAGGTGGGAAGCAGACTATCATTCACAGAAACGTGAAGAGCAGCAACATATTGTTGGACGAGAAGTGGGTGGCTAAGATTTCGAATGTCAAGTTCTCCTTAATATGTCCGTCCGGTATGCCCAATGCGAGGACTGAGACTGACAGCTTCGCGTACACATACGGGTATTCGGACCCGGAATATTTTCAAAAATTGGAACTGACGGAGAAATCTGATGTGTATGCATTTGGCGTGGTGTTGTTTGAGGTATTGTCTGCTAGGAAAGCAGTGGATCTTAAGCTCGATGTTGAGAACCACCGGTTAGCCGAGTGGGTTCAGAGTTGTATTCGGAATGGGACCATTGATGAGATCATTGATCCTTGCCTGATGGGGAGAATCGCACCTGTTTGTTTGAAGGAATTTGTGACCATCGCCAAGAGCTGCATACGCGCCAAAGGAATTGAAAGACCCATGATGGGAGATGTGGTGGAAGGCCTTGAGTTTGCACTGCAGCTGCAAGAAAGCGCAGACACCGCGAACGAGGAAAACGATTCTTCTGATGACAATGAAGACATTTATCGGGGCATGTCATTTGGTGAGTCCATCACCTCTGCTCACAACGACGTGGTCTCAAGCCAAAGTGGACGTGTGTCGACTTCAAGTGCTAGTGAACGGAGCTTTCCTAGTTTTGATTCTGGTAGTGTCAAAGGAACGTAAATGAGGAAATCCCATGCTACAGCCTACAGCCAATGAGGTGATCAATCATAAAGGGGATTGTACCTCGTGTATTAGTAGTTTTTGGGTTATATTTTGATTAATGCACGAGATACAATTTCTTATACTCCCTTTGTCAAGACTACACACATACATATAACTTTCTTCCTCCCTCGGTTTTTTTTTTTTAAACAAATGATATATAGAAGAACACACACCCACATACGCACCCACACAGAGTACATCTAAACCAAAACCTCCGCAAACTGCACACCCTTATTGGAATGTGACATGCCATTAGACCTAAGGCCATTGGCATATATACACATATATCCAAACCTTGCTGAATAATCATTCCATAACAATGAGAACTATATCTTGCTATTGTACATGCCCTTCGTATTTTGTCTCATATTCTGTGCTGTTTATGATATCATTTCAGCATTGATCAGTTGAGCAACTGTTTAGTACTTTTTAGTTGTTAGATATTATAGTGCGTTGTCCGTGCATCCGATAGTGATTGAAAATCGAATTCGGGACTTATGATTCTTAAGTTATGATTCTTTGCCATCTAAGCTACCTTTGTGAGTTTCAAATCCATCCATCCTTTAGAAGTAGCTAATTATATGTGTACGCTCATATAAAGCGAAAAATCCAAATTAATTAAATTGAAATTCATGCAAACTTTTTGTGTTTTGATGAATAGGAAGCGATTAATTCTCCCAGTCTCGGTAATTATCAAATCTTCTATCTCTGGTTGTAGAAGAGTCCTACTTTTTAGTTTTCGTCTTGGAATCATTTTTCCTTCGCGGTTATGTAAGACCATAATCATAATGAAAACGCAATTTTTGTTTTATTAAAGATCGTTTCCACCGGGTTGAACCAAAAGGAATTAATGAGTAGTCAATCAATTAGCATGTCAACAATATGCAAAACTGCATACCCCCAAGGACAAAGATATGCGTACTTGCTTACGGAGAATTAATTTCCTAGTCAATGAGGAAGACCAAGGAGCGCGGTGGCTCTTGCTGTGGGCTATCATGGTGTTTGGATATATACAAACCCAATTCCTCAAGCACAAAAGCTTCATTTTGGGTTCTTTGCCCTCTCACCAGAAATTATTCTGGACAACGGTTATACCATGTAACATGATAACTTATATACCATGTAGCATTAGCTTACGTTCACGGGCGAACAGCAAGAAGAATTTCATTACAAGGGAAACTAAGTTTAAAAGTGGAATTAATTGTCTCTCACTCCTAAGCCTAGTACAACTAGAGATATATTCTTTTAACACCCTTGATAATTATTACGGAGTATATTTTAATTTTAGGGTATGTTGGAATTGAATTTTATTGAAATGTATGAATTTTTTTTTATGTGATATATAAAAATTTATTCTTATAATAATAATAATAATAATAAATCTAATTTTGTGAAATATTTTAGTGATGTATAGATACACGTGGTAGGTTGTCGTATATACATATATATTGGAATGTTGACTGTGTACGTAAGATACTAATACAATATGTATTCTTCCATAGCCTTATTTTATATATTTTTGGGTTGATTGGAGTGACTGCGCTATATCCATAGTATATATAGAAATTAGGGTTAAGGTCATATCGATGGAGGAGTACTCCCTTTTATTTTTATTTTTTTAGAGAAATATATTCTCTCTTTTATAAACAAAAATGCAAATGAGATATAGTATTATATAAATTATAATATTATATCCAATCAATAAATATTTCGGAAAATCAAGTGAGCTTTGTCCACTAGTATTTCACTTCATGCGTGAAAAATCCCCTAGCAGCCCAATATTTCAACCTGAGCTAATGATGTGCAAATTTTCTTCACCATCTGCTTGCTAATGAGTAATGACATGCAGCCACTATAATTTTGGTCAACAAATGACAGACTCACATGGAACCAAAAAACCAACAATCAGCATGTACAAATTAAGGTCATGTTGATGGTGGCAACACAATGGTTGCGATCAAGAGGCTGACCCAAAGGGGTCACACAATGGAGCCCTGAGATTTCATTCAAGACTGAGATTGAGTTGCTTTCCCAGTTGCATCACCCCTCATCTAATCTCTCCAATTGGCTACTGCAACATTGGACTTTCCGGGGCTGGAGGAACATATAAGGGCCCTTAAGCCCACCTCTGTCCAACCAAGGGACTCGATCCAATTTATCATTTTTAAGGCCCAAGATTTTTACCAGGCAGAAATCCACAAAGAAACTCTCCAAACCAAGCCTAATGTCAAACATCAAGTGTAAATTCACTCGAAACTTTGATCTTGCTTTAAAGGTTTAAGCTGAACACTAATACAAGCTCTAAGGGAAATCCTGGCATTTCAGGATCAGGGCACCTTCAAGCTCAAAAAGGGTGGATGCTTGCGCGTCCTTGCCTTCCCGACTTCAAGGAATTCGATCTCTCGAACTACATATGAGGCGGGAAGACGGTTTAGTGGGCTTTGCCTCTAACATTGGTTGGAGTCAGCACTGTCACTAGCACAAAGCTTCGGTTTTTTTTTTTCTTTTTTTTTTTTTTAATAGGCTTAAGAAAAATATGAAATTAAAAACAAGAATAAACAGATACATGGATATGAACATGTAAACACGTAATTATCTTAAAATTTAAAATAAACAAATAACATGCAAATATGAATTTATAAAAATGTGCTTATAATTATGTAAACATAGGAATACATATATACATAAGAATACATTTATTTAGATAAGTGGCGAAATATAAGTAAGAGGGGGTTCACCTTGGGTGGGGGCAAGTATTTTCTCATAAGACTGATCATGATCAGAAATAGCTCTTGACTGGGGTCAAGATCTTGCCCATTATGGCCCAAATTCTCCGAGTTGGGCTCACAGTCTTCAGACAGCCACCAGCTTGAGTCCTACAATTCATTTGGGAAAGACAACACAGGCCACAGGGGTCGTTCTCCCTCCCTGGCTCCCTCGGTTCATATGTGTGAACGTTTTGTGTATTGTTTGAAGCTAATCCTCTCTTCAGAGACATCCGATAAAATTGGTCGAAGCTGATCTAAGCGTATCGGAGCATAATGAATGAGGAGAATACTCGGGAGAAGAATGAGAGCAGCTCTTCCCCTTCCCACGACTCGAACCCCTGTCCCATCTGCCTCGGACCCATTACTCAAGACTCCTATTTGGATCAATGCTTCCGTACATCTCTCTCTCCCTAGTTTTTAATTTTATTTTTAAAAAATTTTATTTTTTATGTTTTTCCCTAAGTCTGTTTGGTTGCCGAGAAAAACTTAGGGAAAAGAATAAACAATGAACGTTTAATCTTATGTTTCATGTTTTCTCCGGTTCCAAACAATGAAAATTCTAATATTCACGATTTTAACTTTTTTTCTCTCTTTTTCTTACACTTTCTCAGCAACCAAACAGAGTATAAGTTTTGTTTTATCACTAATCTCCTGTTTCTAAGTGTATATTGTTCAATTTTACGAGTTGGGTTTTTGAAAACCTCTGCGAATTACCATATAGAAAACCCTTTATGTAGAAACATTCGAAAATTTCCTCTGGTATTAGAAGTTTAGAGCTTTGTTGTGGTGGGTTTAATCATATTAAAAATATAATTTGTCATGTAAATTTTTATTGAATTTAATTATATTTTATAGCATTTGCTTGCCCATCAAAAGGACCATCGAAGGGAAAAAATTGGAAATTTCTACAGGGTTGCTTCACAAGATCCTAATAACGATTGTGTATTGAGTATTTACGAAATTAATAATTAGAATAACAATGCTATGGAAAACAAGTAAGACTCGGTTTTCAATTTGTCTATTTATTTATTCAATTTGCAAGTTTTATATGTTCTGAAACAAAAAAGAAAAGGAGCTTTAAGCTCCCTCGTAACTGAAGAGAAACTACTTAGAAATGAGTAATTATTGAAGTATATGTACATAAAATATAATTGGAGTCTTATTTATTTATTAGGATCAAGTAGATTTGACCCCCACGTTGTCTGCTCCAAAGTGACCAAAACTTACCACTTGGTTAAGAGTTAAGACAATTGTAAATTGGGACATGGTCTTATTGACTAAGATAACCTTCTATAATTATGACTTGACCATTGTTTCTTTTGTGGTGAGAAGTGTGAATTAGCTTAGACCATGTCCAATTTACAACTCACTTCATTGTACACTTCAAAATTCAAATTGATTCCTTAAGCAAGAGAAAATGGGAATTTTGGGCACCCAAGGCAAGATAAATATATTATATTTTTCATGACTTTAATTGTTCACCTTTTCCCCCATCTTTAGAGTTATAATAGTGTATTTTTGAGTTTTAACTGTTCAAAAAAATAAAGTTTATTGCCGCGTAGTTGAGCAATTTATCATAATGTTGCCTGTGGCTCACTTAAGTTCTATGTGATGATGAATAATCATCAATATAAGTATATGGATGGAAAACACGGTACTATATATAATTGTATATATATGTACATCATGTTTACTTAGGCATATGAGTCTTGTGTTGCAGATAAGTTTTGCTACAATTGTATTGTACATTGGAGTAAAGTGGTTGGTAGCAAGCGTTCTCACCCGCCTTCCTCTTTAAAATGTCCTCTATGCAAGGTTTGTTCTATTCACATTATTTTTCTGTGTATGGCATTTTTATAGAAGTGGGGTGCCATAAACTTTACTAGTGCATAAATTCTTCAGTTTGTGAAATTGTGAACATAATAGCCATGTCATTGATCATGCACTTTGAAGATTTTCTTTTCTATTAGGATACCATAGTGACATGTAAAATGTCTCAAAACTCTAAAGGCGGCTACCATGGAAATTGAATGACTTCATTGTGTTTGTGTTTACATAGTTATATCAGTCTGTGTGAATGGGGGGCAGTAAGGCATTAAACTATTACTGCCCTCTCATAAATAATGGTAAATATTGAAAAAAATGTCATTTCAAGGACCCTAAATTTGGTCCCATATCATTTGACAATAGCTGGTTCTTAGATGGAGGAAGTGTTCTGTTCAAAGTAGTGGGTGGCAAAGTGCCTGAGGAGAGACTAGGACAACCGGAGAGAAAGAGGGGGGGGGGGGGGGGGGGGGGGGGGGGGGCCAAAGGATGAGGAAGGTATTATGAAGTGTTAACAGGCACAATGGTGAGGAATGTTTGGATTGGAATCCTTAGAAAATGTGCCATTATTGGTCCTCTATGGAGGTCCTGACTGGTACACAAGCTGGAGCTAGCTGGGATGCAGTCCCAAAGCCACTAGCAAGTTTCAAGGCTGCAGGCTCAAAAACTGTAGGGTTTGTAGGCCTAGTCAAATAGGCTTCAGCAGGTCAGATGGTCTGCTTGACCTGCACATTAATTGATATCTGTTCTGACAAAATTGAAGGATAAACACTTTGAGGTATGGTCGAGGGTGGTACCACCTTCATTAGCTACTGAGGCATCAAAACTAAGGTGCATTCACTGAGCTCCATTGCAAGTCGTAGCTACTTCCAGTTCAACCACTACTCCACTAATATATATTTACTTCTAGGATCATAGTCATCCATTGTAACTTAGGAGTAGGTCCACCAGGGACTGACTTATTGCCATGTAAAACCCAGTTTGCTATGAGCAATGAAATACACTTAGTAAAACTAAATGGAGAGATTTCATTTTCAGATGTGTTACAAATGCAGTCTTTGTTGTTTCATTCATTTCTCAGACTAGAGTAGATTCTGATAGTTAGATCTTGTGGGCATTAGGTCCATTGTAAGGCTTCAAAGGCGAGCCTTAGTCTCAATCATAGTTTTATGTTCTGCATTCAGTATGGGCATATAAATTACCATTTCAGAGTGCTATTGAGGAGGCGAACTCTTCAACAAACAATGCGAATATTTGGCAAGCCCATAGAAGCCCCTTCACTTGAAACATGCTCTTTTTACCCTTTCTTTTCAAAAAAAAAACCTCCCTCCATTCCTAAATTATTGGCCTCCTTTCCTTTTTGGGATGTATCAAAATTATTGTCACATTTTAAATGTTAATGATTCTTTTTATTTCATTTCCTAAGATACCCTTAAAAGGGTGTTCTCTCTTTTTAATGTTTTGTACAATTGAGGGTAAAATTGGAATGTCAAAACATATATATTGATGTGAAATCATTTAATGGGTTTCCTAAAAAAGCGTGTTTTTTCAGAGGGGATAGTCAATTAGGAACGGAGGGAGTACATGTCGTAATTATTAGTTTATTCTTATTGTTATGTAAATTTTTCCACAAGTTTTCCTATAAGTTTTCTTTTTGTGTATTTTTCATTTATTTTCTTTTCCTTGTAAACAGTTTCCCCTTATCTATCTATCTATCTATCTATCTATCTATATATATATATATATATATTGAAGCCTTTTGACATTCAATTATCCTTACTGAATCGCTGTCGTTTGATTAATCTGCAGACTGAAAATTTTTCTATTGTACATAGTTGTGATGGAAGTTCTTTTCAACAGCATTGCATTAACCAAAAATATGGGGATGGGTATCTGTTGATTTCTATTTTTTGACTTTTGCCTCTAATTAATGAGACGTTTTTATTTATTTTTGTTTGTGGTATCTGCAGTTTTTTCTTTTCAAGAGCTCACAAGTATCGATTGCAGTGCTACTACATTGAACCAGGTCTTGTACTGCTCGTCATCTTGATTTGTTGGTTCTTGTTTTCTTGCTCTCTGTTTGCTATATTATTCTTGACAAACCTACTGTTACCTATACATATTTTTCAGTTAATTATGTGTTAAATCAGGTATCTTAAATGACATATGGAGTGTGTCACGGTATTGGAAGTCCCGTAAGTATCTTCATCCAAATAAGTGGCTTCAAGATTGGTTGAGAAGAGAGATTCAAGCTCTAATACAGGTCCATTTGTTAGTGAATTCATTGTTTGGTGTGCATTTTCTTGTCCTTTTGACTTGGGGCACGTCTAGATGTCCCCACGGAATTGATTTTCTTTATTTGATTTTTGGTTTTCCTGAAATGATGCGTTCTCAGTTCTTTACCAGAAATGGTGCATTCTGAGTTCTTGACCAGCATTTGTGTGTTTCCATGTCTAAGAAGATTGAATATGATTCTAATGAGAAGTTGAAGTAAAACATTTATATGTATGGGTAAGCTATTTATAGAAGCTAGCGATTGTTTATACTTTATACAAAATTGTAACCCTAGTTTATCCTCTTTAGAACACATAACGTATATGGTTGACTGTTTATGACTAAGTTGCTCCCTACTATACTACACATGCAGGAGGAAGAAGTTGACATTATTGTGCATCACATACTTGGTTTGATAGACTCATTCTTGAGAAGGTAATATTCATTGTCGTTTGCCTCTTAAATTGAGTGATGCATAAGTTGGTCATGGAACTTGATTCAACGATGTTAACACTGCAATCTCCATGTTCTTTTGAGCTCTCTTGATGAGTTTCCATTAAAGGTTCACAAACAGAAGGTCATCAAATTGGGCGGTTGTAACCTTTTTAATTATTATTTAATTAGTGTACCTGAATTGACACTAAAGCTCTGCATTGTTCCAGTAATGAGCAAAAATATCAGACAGGCACCCCTGAAACAAAACAAGAAGAGTTCAAGGCTTTGGTTTCTGATGCTGCGAGGCCTTTTCTAACAGGAAGAACAGACTGTTTTGTAAATGAGGTTGAACTCTTTCTTGCTTCGGGTTTAAATATTGTAGCCTATGATGAAGTTTATATACAGCGCTTGGGATGGAACACTCCTGGGGAAACCAGCAAGGGATCAGAAGGAAAACATAATGAACATGTACCTCTAATCCCCTACTTATATATATTTGATGACGACTCCGATGAAACTGATTAAACATTTTACCTCCCCATCATAAAGGTTGTATTTTGCATTGTTTGATTTTCTTTTGCGAACTTCCTTTTGGTGCCATTAATAATTTATAGCCAGTTCTTGTACAGTTCTGTTTCGATCCCAAGAACAAGGGAGAATGGAAGAGATAATAATGAAAAGAAGGAAAAGAATGGAGAATTATTTTTCTTTGGGTGTAAAAGTAGAGAGGAACTGAGAAAAACAACAGAAAAGGAACAGAAGCTCCAACTCACTCTTTAAATTGAACACTCTTGTGAATGATTTGTTTACTTCAAAAAAGTGTGGAGATTGTGCTTCTATCAAATATCAGCACTGTTGTATGGTGTTTGATAGGTTTGATAAGGGTGTAGCGACTGTAAACTGCAGGAACCTGCATGTTTTAAGTGGTGTGCCGTGGAGCCAACACTGGGATTTCGCCCATCCATGAGTATGGTGCTACTCTGCCAACTAATGACTAAACCAAAGGCATTTGACATTTGACGATAATTCGTAAGCTTGAATCCCAAACATTCAGCATCAAATAATAGTAAAAACTTTTTTCTTACAACCCAACTTTTTAAGACTCACAATTTGCCAAATCTATCATTAGATTAATAAGAAGTGTATTTTTCCTGTGTGTTGCGCATCCTTGATATTTTATGGGGTTTTTAAATGTGTCTTAAGTCGCATGTTAAGATTTATTTAATAAAATAATAATTTACGTTGAAAATATATTTAAAAAATTTTTGAAAACGATACAAGTAATATAAAAATTATAGAAAATACTCGAATAGTTAAAAATTGCTTAGAAAAACTTAAAATTTTTTTTTTTTTTTTTTTTTTTTTTTTTTTTTGTAAAGTAATCAATTCGGACTATTCTCCGCACATTTTCCGAAAAATCGAGGACTGGCCAAACCAAAAGCAAAAATAACGGCTTTGTCTTCTTTTAGCCGCCTTCCACTCCTGTCCCCACAATAATGACAGCGGTAAAAGCGTCATTTTGTCAAGGCAACTTATTTCTCTAGAACAAGAAAGGAGGCTTTACTTATCATTAAAAAAAAAAAAAAAAAAAAAAAAAAGGAAATGAAAGGAAGCTCACAAGAAGACAAGTCATACGGCCCACAAATATATACCATTTTTTGTTAGGTTTTTTGTTACAAAATATTTGTCCTCTTTAAAATTTTAAATTCTTTTAATTTTTTATATTATTTTTTATATTTTAATAATTACTTTCAATATCAAAATATAAATAGTATTTTTTAAAAAAGATAAAATTTAATAAATTATAAGTCAAAACAATGATAATTTTTTTTAAACTACTTGTTTTGTCAAAGTTGAATTATCTTTGTGGGTGGAGGGAGTAATTATTATGTTGGCAACATTACTTAGCAGCTTACATGGAAGCAGTGCTCACTCTCACTCAGATAGCAGTAGGAGACATGGCAAGAGACTCAGATTATGGAGCTTTCATGGAGAAATTCCTTCTGCAACCAAGCTCTTCTCCTCATGAACTTCCTTTAAATGGCCTCACCTTTGCCGTTAAAGACATGTGAGTCCTTCTATATCAGCTTTCAGCCAAGATGATTCAATTAAATTCATAAACTTTCTTCATAATATCACTCTTCTGTTTTGTTCTTTTCTTTGTGGGTACACAAAAATTCAAAATTCTGTACTTGTTTTTGTGTGATTCCAAGCGCATACATAAATCTTAGCTATTGGCTTTTGTGCTCTTACAAATATTGTGTTTATGTGTTTGATGATTGGCTTATACAAAAATAAATAAATAAATAAATAATGTATGCTCTTTTCCTTTTTTTGTTCTTCCTTTGTATTTTTGGGTATCTTCTTTGTGACCAATTCATATAGGATTTCTAAAAACAATATATTATACATATGAAAATATATATTTTATTAATACCGTGTCCTTACTATGTCATATCCTAAATATTGAGAATTTGTTATATGGATATGTTCATGTCATACTGTAAGTGTGTCGCATATCCGTATCCATATTTCTTAGATCTTATATATTGGGTTTTTATCTGTAATCTTTTACAGAGTGTGTTTATGGACGTGTGTGCTATGTGGGTACATAAAAAAATTTCAAAATATCAGACATTTATTGTCACTACAAGCTCAGAGGTGTTTGATGTAATTCCAAGCAGGCTTATATATCAAAATTAGGTATTTCGTTTTATGTATATTCTTTTGTGTGCGAGTATATGTGTAATCCACAACTACCAGCGGTTCTTTATTTTTATTTTTACTTCTTGTAATTTGGAATATGAAAACAGATTTGATAGGGCCGGGCCATTACAAAAGACAGTGAATATTACAAACTGTGGCATTTCATTAAATCTTAACCTTGAGTGTATAGTGTATACATCAGTGTGGGGTTGAATGAGATCAACAAGTTAGGTTTTACTGGTGTTATTGTGGAAGGCGATACTTCTACCGTGATGGACTCCCTTAGTTGAATGGAGTCTTCATCTTGATTGGGCTATTTTTGCTACCATATTTGATACTAAAGTTTTGTTAGGTGGTTTACCTATGTAGGTTGCTAGATGTGTTCCTAGGTTAGCTAACAAAGCAGCCTACTCATTAACCCAATGGTCAATCCTTTGTAAGTGTTTTGGTTCTATCCCATCACCTCTTTACTAGATGTTATCCTGGTTGACAAAGTTGAAGAGGTAAAGCATGGCCATACTTTCTTCTATCTAATGATTGCTTGTCAAAAAATTAAAAAAAGTGTACACCATCATTTCAAAAGCAAGCATACATTGGTAGTAGCTAGTCAGCTCTGCCTCCGTCTCAAGTGTGAGGGCATCCCAGCTCATCCCTTTTATTATGAGCTTTTCTTCTTTTCTTCTTTTTTTCTTTTTTCTTTTTTCTTTTTTTTCCAATAGAATTCAACACTTTCATATGAATATTATCAAATATACTAGATAAATTTACTATTTCTCTCTGCTTCTATTTTGCGTGGGGCTCAATACTTTATTCGGAATATGACCATTGATCATATTATTGATCCTTTTTCTGAAGGGGAAAATCGCACCGGTTTGTTTGAAGGAATTTGTGGCCGTCACCCAGAGTAATGGAATTGAAAGACCCATGAATGGGGGATGTGGTTTAAGGCCTCGAGTTCGCACTACAGCTGCAGGAATTAAAGCACCCATGCAAATCATGCAATGAGAGAGGAGAGTGATTCTGGTGATGGGTTTTCACATTAATGAATACATCTATCATGCATGTCATTTGGTGCATCATTTGGTGCGTCCATGCCCTCAAGTTATGGTGCTTGATGGCTCCAATTGCTGCATCCATGCCCTCACAAGTCAAGGTGCAAGATGGCTCTAATTGTTTTTGAATTGCACGTAAGACAGAATATCACTTCGATCATATTTCCTCCGACAGGCTCGACGAAGCTAGTAATATCACATAAATTGTATTCCCTCCGTCACACAACAAATACGTCATTCTTGTAACTTTTTTTGTTCTAAAATGTTTGGTCATTTTGAAAAGTCAAATTATATATATATTTTTTATTATTTTCTTATATTACCTTTTTTTATTTCAAAAATTACTTTTCACACAACCCAATAACAATTAATAAAAGATGAAGGTAACAATTAATAAGAGATGATACCTTCAGAAAAATAGAGTTTAATAAATGAAAAGTCAATGTAATAATTGTTTTTCTTAGACTATATGTTTTTTCAAACTTATCCTATCTTTGTGGGATAGAGGAAGTACTAGCATTTTTTTTTATTTTAAAGGGTAAATTACAAAAAACCCTCTTGAAGTATGGAGGGTCGGTAGATGACCCCCTTATGTTTTAATTTTACCAATGTGCCCCCAGTTCAGTTGGAGATTTAATTGGTTTAACACCATTAACGGCAAACTATAAAAGACTTATATGCCCCTACACCCTCCCCATCACATTTCACTAGTCAAAAGCATTTTGGGCAACACAGGTGTTGGGGAAATTTCTGTGTAATTGATCTAAATGTTCAAATAATTAATAGAAATTGAAAAATTTCACAATATAAAATATCGAATCACACAAGTAATAACAATTAAAATTATAAAGCATAATAACATGAGAAAAAATTAAAGAGATAAAGTTAGAATAGCTGGCCTGTGGGAAGGCACGTATGCTCACGCTGTCCTAAAGGAGTTATCGCCTCCCTACGTACAGGTTCTGGTGGACGACAACACCTCCAAGATACAACCCCAAAAAGCTCATAGCTAGCTCTTCTATGAGTACGTTCACAGGAAGAGTAATTTGAACCGTCCTCGATCAGTTGCCCCAAAATATAGAGAAAATATAGAGAAAAGAATGAAGAATGTAAACTGTGAAGAGAAGAAAAGAGAAGAACGTGTATGTCTGATATGTTTTAGGTCTTTTGGTGTGTGTCTTTATATAGGCATCTAGGTCTTGGGCTTTAATGCCCTAACGGCTAGTGCTATAAAGTTATAACAGCCAAGTTAATTGGGCTTGTAACAGCCCAACAGTCAAATGGGTTAATTCCTAAATTAAAAGTCTCATAGGTTACAAGTTTTGAAACTTTACTCACCAATAATTCTTATAACAAGTCCCTCAATAGTGTCATGTGTGTAATGAGTGACTAATTTTCGTCAAATTTCATCAACAGCGAGTGGCGGTGAGACATATTGACAAAAATTAAAACATAAGAGGAGCACATTAGTAAAATTAAAACATGAGGGAGGTTATCTGATGATCCCCACACTTCAAAGGAGTTTTCTACAATTCACCTTATCTATACTACTATATAAAGCCAAATCCCTTTGTAGTTGGACTGCATTTAGAAATACTAAAATACCATTACAAGTTAATAAAGCTAAGAGACGATTTGGTAATTTTACTAACTTTAAAAAACCTACCACAACCTCTTTCTCCTTAATTTTCTCCCCTACACACGTGCGGTTGAAGAAACTTTGAAACTGACATAACAATTTCATTGATGGGATGAAAACTTGAAAAGATGTGTTGCACACGCATCGCGTGTGCTCAATTACTAGTTTTTAAATAAGAGTTTTGGATTCGGTGCTAGGTTTCAAACCCACAATACCATGCTTGATTTAATTACATTCATTGAATGGGTGTTTTGATGCTAAGATTAAAGTATCAAAGGAAAAGGACCTTAGCATCAATGTTTTAATCCAAGCCGTCAAAATACTCATCCAATAATGATTGAAATAAACCCAGCACACACTGAATCCAAACTCTTTTAAGTAGCTTGATAGTTGATTTGTTCTTTCGAATAAAACCCCAACAAAGCGTTAGGGATATTCGAAAGAACATTCGATTTGAACATTTCTACATCATGTTTTCTTTTTCAGATGTTCGACATTCATAGGATTTTATTTGAATTCCATTTGCTTAAGAACCCACCCCTAGCCCTAGCCCTAGCCCTAGCCTCCATAAACTTAAATCTATATCTATATTTATATCTATACCTACCAGTAGTGATCTGCACGATATGTGGAAACGTGATGAATAGGAATAAAAAACAACATTAAAACATAATAAGATTTCCTTGAAAATATTGTCTGCAGTCCACATAGATTTTTTGTTGGACGTTTTGTACATAGATGGAATAAGAACTTCAATTCTATCTATATATTGTAGGGTGATAAATAAATAAATAAATAAAATCTCACAAATACATGTATCTGTTTCCGCCTAAAAATGACATGTCACCAAAAGGAGCTGAATTAATCTAGTCATCAAGAGCACGTGCAGGACTTGAGAGCTGAATAGGATAAAGCACATGTGTTCTTTGACTTGGTCGAGGAGCTGTTGCGAGAAAAGTTGGTAGAGTTCAACTAAAGGCGGAGTTGTGGCAAACGTGGAACTTTTCTGGCAAGCACGAACAGGGAAGCAACCCATTTCAACTATAAAAGAAGGAGGTGGAACAGGGGAGCAACCCACTTGGTCAAGGAGCTGTTGCGAGAAAAGTTGGCAGAGTTCAACAAAGGCGGAGTTGTGGGAAACGTGGAACTTTTCTGGCAAGCACGAACAGGGGAGCAACCCATTTCAACTATAAAAGAAGGAGGTGGAGCAGATAATTAGTACCCATGATGGCCATGATCAAGTTCGTGAGAAGTGAGCAATGGTTCGACTATAAAAGGAGATCGGAGCAGTTAAAGCGGGGGTTCTCAACACATCAATCCTTCTCAGGAAACTCAGAAATAGTTTTTGCTTCTTAGCTTTCAACTCCAACTTTGTTATTAGCTGCTTCTTAGCAAATCTTTCTTAGTTTTAAGCATTTGTTCGAGGATATTTGCTGTTAATTTTGCTGTTGCTGAATTTACTGTAAGTATTTCGTATTTTTCTCATTGAAGAAGTATTTCCATTTGCACTTTAATTCCATTGGTTTAGAACAGAACTTTAAAGAGAAGAACCCTTATCTCTCATTCAATCGCTTGTTAATTTCATTAGTTTAATTCCATTAGTTTGGTTTAGTCCAGTGACCAAGTAGGCATTTGAGTCAACGGCCTTAAATTCAACAGCCTAGGAGATGCTGAGAGGTCGTGGACACACTATCTTTAGGCTTTCGAGCTTTGACACGCCCACGTAGATTTTGTAGATTTTAGTGTGAACAATATCATGTTACATTAATACAATTTTAGTTTTTTTTTTTTTTAAATAAAAAGAAAAAATGAACCCGACATTTGTAATATTTTACCCTTCTATGGAAGCCTAAAGCCTTAACCAGAAATTGCCAATGGTAACACAAATAGCCCAAACAGCACATGTTAAGCAATCAACTCTTGCCAATTGTCAAACATTAATGGAGGACGCATTGTTAAATTGATAAATTGAATGAAACATTAATTAAATCAAATATTGTTTTCACCATCACAGTTCATGCATGGAATGAGTAACTGAAGACGCATTGTTATTACAATTTTTTTTTTCAAGCAATCAATCAAACAGGTAGTGCTCATGGAGGAAAAGGCTAGGCCATTCTTAACATCTGGAAAACCTTAAAATTGAGAACTTATTAAACAAACATACACTATTAAAAAGGTGCAATAAAGAGAGGAAAAATAGAAAAATCAAAAAGATATCAAGAGTACCTTCTCTAAAACTTTCGGTGGAACAGAATGATAGGCCGTTGCCGTTGATAATGATTTATATGCCGTGGAATAGGATGGTAGGCGATTATGAGAGATGGAGAGGTTAACGTTTGTTTAGGGTTTAGGGTAAGACAATCAATTTTAGGAATCTTAACATCAGTTTAGGGTATAGGGTGAGACAATCAATTTTAAGAATCTTATTTATTTGGAAAGATTTTGAGGGGGATTGGAAAATATGGAAAGGTCAACTCTGTTATTTATTTTTTAAATTTTGAAATCTAATTATTGATTTTATAGTTTGCCAATGAGATATCGCCACATAAGCTCAATAGTAGGGTTAGAGTTAAGGAGAAAGCAAAATAAACCACAGAAAAGTATGTAGGGGGGAAACACAAAAAACTATGCCACATCAGCAAACTAGGTTTTATAATATAGTATAAATAGATATAGATATCTATATTATAATTATAATATATAACCCAGTTTGATAATGTGACATATCTCTTCACTCTTCCCGCCTAAATACTTTTCTTACATTCATTATACTCTCTCCTTTACTCTGACCTACTATTGAGGTGATGTGGTCTCATACAATTGGTTGATATAATAAATTCCAATAAGAATTTTAAAATAAAATTACACTCCTCATAAAAATACATTGACCTTTATAAATAGAAATAATTTCAATAAATCCCTAAAAATTAAATTACTTTCCTTATGGAAAAAAAAAAAAAAAAAACCATTCACGTCTACCCATAACCTTTGACGTTATTTGTACCTCCATCAACACTCTATCCCACTTAGTCAAGAAGTAGCAGGTCTCGCATGACTGCATGTAGGTTGTCTTCCTCTCCAAATTTGATTTATTTTATTTTATTTTCTGGTAGAGATGTTATTGAATATGGAACAGATAACTCCATCTCTCTTTGTCTATATATGGGTTTTTGAGATCAATACGTTATAGTCCATTAATTTTTTTTATTTTTTTATTTACTTTGATTTGATCGTGTAATACTTTTATTTTGTTTTATGTTTTTGCTGAAAAGTTTTTTTTTTTTTTCAAATCATCTTTTCTTCTTTTTTTTTTTTTTTAAAAAAAAAGGAAAAATATGCGAAAAGTCCATTTGGAGGAATTCATATAGCAAGCAGTCTTGATAGATTTTTTATACAACTCCAAGTCCATATTAGGACTCAAATGGTAGTGTTTCAATGATATGCTTGGTGATATTTTTCCCAAATACCAGCGTACGTTGCCCATCTTCTTTGTTATGGTAAGCAATCAATGTGATCCGTTTTTTTCTCCCCATATTTTCTGACATAATTAACAGCTTCCTTTTTTAATTGCACCCAAACGGATTTTGCCCCACATCTATTGCTCCCTTTTTTCCTCCCGATATTTTCTGACGTAAATAAAAACTTCCCTTTTTTATTGCACCCAAACGGATTTTGCTACATTTTCACAAATTATATTTATGTAACTATTCCTAAACACTCACCCAAATGTGAAGTAACTATATCAGTGGGTAACTATTTAGAACAAATGACACCAAACGATACAATGCATATAATTTTTTATCGAAAACTAGTTACTCTTCAATTACATTGAAACTACAAGCATCAAATATAAGTTACACCCACAAAAAACTAATCAGAAAGAACATTAATCAACTACATTCCATTTCAAGATTATTATAGTACGTACCACAGTACTTTCACGCGATTAATTGTTTCATCACAAAGATACCCATAAAAAATGTGTTTGAATAGAACAATTATCTGTAAAATAGTTACATATGCAAATATACATTAACAAATCATTTATAAAATAAAACAGTGACATGAAATTTCATATCATGTTTTTTCCATGTATTTTTTATTTATTTTTATTTTTTTTTCTAGCATAAAGCAGCTAGTTACGTGCTATTTTTAAAATAAGGAAGGTATGGTTATAAGAGAATTGTTATGGTAGAGAAATATGGAAAGAGTCTTAGGAGAAAAATAAAGAGAGAAATAACCAAAAATAAGGAGGGTATAATTATGGGAGAGTTGCTATAGGAGATAAATTAGGAGAGAATCTTGTGAGAAGAAAATAAACGAAAGAAAAATAATAAAGAAAGAATTATGGGAGAAAAATAATCACATTGGTATGATGGTATGGTCATATGAGAAAAACAAGGAAAGATTTTGTTACTATTTGACAGAGGCATTTTTGTCCTACCATATTTAATTGGACTTAAAGCTAAAAGTGTTTTTTAAAAGGAACTTAAGGATGCACAAGTCTTTTAATTTGGACTTGAGCCCAAATACCCAAAAAAAAAAAAAAAAAAATTATGTAGATTTTTTCTTTTTTTATTATCGCACATGCGGGTCACTACTTGTAAATAAATAAATAATCGATTTCCCTTTAATTTGGTATGAACCTTTAAAAGCTGTCCGATTCTTTTGTTCAATGATAGCGGCTTGACTTAAAAGCCTATGATATTATAGGTGGTAAATTAAAGAAAATGGTCTTTTATCTGTATTGCGGATCGAAATCCACCTCTGTTTTCTTGTTTTGACTTAAAAGCCTATGATATTATTGGTAGTAAATTAAAGAAAATGGTCTTTTATGTGTATTGCAGATCGAAATCCACCTCTGTAATCTTGTTCCCTTTTTTATATATATATTTCAAAAGCAAGCTTACCATTCAGCTTTGCCAATATTCTTGGCCCTTCGGAGAAGGAAAACCGTCTCGAATGAAACCTGCCTCAAATGAAACCTATGAGCTCTTCCATTTTTGCCAGCTCTTTTGTTGCTTTTTCTTTTTATTTTATAGCTTTGCTATTTGATCCACTAGGTCGGTCAAATAGGATTAGTCCCTTATACGGTTTGGCCACATAATTTATATGAGGTCTCTACTCAAAGAAGAACTTCCATGCAACTGTAACACAGGTCACGTGGTGTCACGAGCCAATAAGAATCAAGTAAGGTAAAATTGTTAAAATATTTTTTAATCCCATAATTCCACATCACTTAACTCTTATTGACCTGTGACACCATGTGATCGTATCATAGTTGGTAGGGACTGAGTCATCCTAATTGACCCGTTGGCTGGTCATTTAGACTCCCTTCTCTCTCTCTTCTTTTATTTTACTTTCTTAAGTTTTTTTTATTTTTTATTTTGGATGCAATTCATAAAAAAATGCGTCAAATTTTAAGCATTGCTTGTTAGAAATATATTACATCTCACATTACCTGTTTGGGCCATTTATTTATAAACTTAGGTTTTTATGTTGAAAATTTTACATGATATCAAAATATGTCGTTCTTGAGCCTGTTGAGCTTATATTTATTGCTCACGTGACAAGCTTATGTTAAGCCTGCACGTGAGGGAGAGTGTTATAAATATATCACATCCCACGTCGCCTAAATATTGGATTTGACATAACTTTTTGTACCTGTTTGGGCCTTTACTTATAAGTTTAATTAGCTTTTAAATTGAAAACTTAACATCGCCGAAAAATCAATGCTCCACATGTAGGGCCATGGAGTACCATAAACTATACAAGAAGCACGAAATGGAGAATGATCGGGTTGCCCTAGCCTTGAATATTACGTCGAGATTGATCCTTCAAAGACTAGAGAATTCTCGCTTTTGTTATTAGAAAGATTCCTTTGAGCAAATTGAATTTTGTACCAAAAAGTAACGTCAATATATATATATATAATGATGGCAATGGATATTAGCCACTCCTCTCTCCGCCCATGTTATAGGCTCTTGGTATGAAAGTCCACTGAGTTGTGGAAGAATGGCATTGCCCTGTTGGTATGAAAGTCCATTGGGTTGTGGAAGAATGGAAATTGGTAAGACAAACATGTTTTTCATGGTAAAACATGTCAGACTCTTTTTCTGGTGCATGCATTTAGCAGATTGGACCCACCAACAACACACATTTGATATCATTTCAATTATTTTTCATTTTTTACTTTTGAGGGAACAATTGCTACCACATAAAGTACTATAAGCTTTCATTAGTTTACACTTTTTAAGATTTTATGAAGAATATAGAAGGTTTTTACGAAAATTAGTTACATTGATCACTAGAAAACATCATTCTGAACAATTTTATAGAAGAAAGTTTTTCTAAAATCTATCATTTAAGTTGACTTTTTAGCCATTTATAATCTTTATTTCATTTTTCATGAAAAATGGCTAAAAAGTGTACTTAAATGACAAATTTTTGAAACAAATTTTTCTACAAAGTTGTCCGGAATGGTGTTTTCTAGTAGACTATATGATTAGTTTTTGTAAACTTTTTTTATATTTTTCATAAAACTTAAAAAATATAAATTAAGTGGGGGGCTTAGAGTATTTTATGTGGTGGCAATAGCCTGGCCCTTTATTTTTTTACTGTTTTTTTTTAATTGTTTAGTTTTTAGTTTTATGTTATTTTATTTTATTTTATTTTTAATAATTAATAGAGTTTACACCTATCCTTAATCACCTGTATCAACAACTAGTTATTAATGTTCTTCCACAAGTTCTATCCTCCATTCGATTGTGGAAGAATGGCATTACCCTGTTGGGGATTTGGATTTGGTGCAATTATTGCATAGTGCAATAAATACTAGATTGATGACATGTAGTAAGAAAGAAAAATGGAATGCTAAAATTCGAACGATACGTTTGACACCCAATGTCTAATGGTCTTCTATTTTTCTTCCTTGTCGATCATGTGTCATCGATTCTACATTTATTGTACTATGCCGTAAAAATAATCAACTACACTAAATCCAAATCCCGTGTTGGGGTAGGATGGACCCTAGAATGATTTTTGCTATGAAAAAAATCATTTTTTGACAAAACAACGACCGCGTCTATTTGGGAAGATTTGATTGCTTGTTATTGTGTTGATTTTCTTATCCTAACCGACTAAATAAATAAATAGAAAGGAAGAGCGTGTGAAAGGTGCGTCATTCCTTCTTGGTGGTGTTCCAGAAGTTGACATCACCCTAGTCCTTACCAGCTGGTGGCCTTGTATCTTGGAGACAATAACGTAGAGAGAGCCACTCATGTACACCCCCACCCCCCCCAAAAAAAAAAAAAAAAAAATGGTAAATGACGTTCTACGTGGTTTGTCTTTTTCTTGACAAAAATTTCCAAAGAGCAAAAAGGCAAACAAAAAGGCAAAATTAATCTGCATCAAATAAGGATTAACAAGTACAAAATCGCATCCCCCAAGACATTGATATATACGAATCCAGTACTTAAGAACGAGGAAAATGAAGAGGAGCGATTCTTGCTGTGGACTATCATGGTGGCGAGATGCAAACAAATCCCATTCCTGGAGGACAACAGCTTCATCTTCGCGCCGTGAACCCAGCCTGCATTTTTCACTCGCGGTAATCCAAAAGGCCACCAACAACTTCGACAATGCTTGTATCATCGGCAGAGACAGTTTCGGCAACATATACAAAGGCTGTATCGACGGCGGCAACACCATGGTTTCCATCAAAAGGTATACCTCAAACGAGGGATTCAATGAGTTCAACACTGAGATTGAGTTGCTCTCACAGCTCCGTCACCCTCATCTGGCCTCTCTCATTGGCTACTGCAACCAAAAAAATGAGATGATCCTTGTATCTGATTACATGATCAATGGGACTCTATATAGTCACCTACACGGAATAGGCAATAAGGAACCTCTGCCATGGAAGCAGAGGCTTGAGATATGCATTGATGCAGCAAAAGGATTACACTTTCTTCACACAGGTGGGAAGCAGACTATCATTCACAGAAACGTGAAGAGCAGCAACATATTGTTGGACGAGAAGTGGGTGGCTAAGATTTCGAATTTCAAGTTCTCCTTGATTTGTCCGTCCGGTATGCCCAATGCAAGGACTGAGACTGACAGCCTTGCGGGCACATACGGGTATTTGGACCCCGAATATTTTCGAAAACTGGAACTGACGGAGAAATCTGATGTGTATGCATTTGGTGTGGTGTTGTTTGAGGTATTGTCTGCTAGGAAAGCAGTGGATCTTCGGGTGGATGTTGAGGACCACCGGTTAGCCGAGTGGGCTCAGAGTTGTATTCGGAATGGGACCATTGATGAGATCATTGATCCTTGTCTGATGGGGAGAATTGCACCTGTTTGTTTGAAGGAATTTGTAGCCATCGCCAAGAGCTGCATACGGGGTAATGGAATTGAAAGACCCATGATGGGAGAAGTGGTGGAAGGCCTTGAGTTTGCACTGCAGCTGCAAGAAAGCGCAGACACCGCGAACGAAGAAAACGATTCTTCTGATGATAATGAATACATTTGTCGGGGCATGTCATTCGGTGAGTCCATCACCTCTGCTCACAACGAGGTGGTCTCGAGCCAAAGTGGACGTGTGTTGACTTCAAGTGCTTGTGAACGAAGCTTTCCTGGTTTTGATTCAGGTAGTGTTAAAGGGATGTAAATGCGGAAATCCCATGCCACAGCCAATCAGGTGATCAATCGGAATGAGTGTTGTACCTTGTGCATTAGTGTCTTTCGTGACGTCTAATGCACGGGATACAACTTCTGATGCTTTTCTCACCGAGACTATATATATATATACACATATTGATCTTCTTTTTTTTTGACAAATGATATATAAGAAAACACACACCCACGCATGCACCCACACAAAATCAAAACTAAAACCTTTGCAAACCCCGCACTCTTATTGGGATGTGACATGCCATTAAAACTAAGGTCATTAGCATATATACACATATATCCAAACCTTGCTGAATGATCACTCCATAGCAATGAGAAAAATATCTTGCTATTATACATGATCATTCCATAGCAATGAGAACTATATCTTGCTATTGTACATGCCCTTCATATTACATGCATTCTGTGCCGTTAATGATATCATTTCAGCATTGATCAATTGCACAATAGTTTTTAGTTGTTTGATATTATAGTGCGTTGTCTGTGAATCCGATAGTGATAATCAAACTCAAGACTTACGATTCTAAAGTTGCGGTTTTTTACCATTTGAGCTGCCCTCGTGGGTTGCATAAAGATGAGTTTCAAATCCATCCATCCTTTAAAAGTAGCTAATTATATGTGCACACTCATATAAAGCAAAAAATCCGAATTAATTAAATTGGAATTCAAGAAAACTTTTTGTGTTTTGATGAATAAAAAGTGTTTAATTTTCCCAATCTTTTTTAATTTTCCCAATCTTGGTAATTATCAAATCTCCTATCTCTGCTTGTAGAAGAGTCCTACTTTTTTAATTCTAGGAAAATTGGCTTAAAGTACAATTTTAGTGAACTTGTAAAAGCAAAAGTCCATGTAGGAATTTTATATAGGTATGAGTCTAATTTTAAGTAAAACGTGAATGCTTTATAAAGGTGTTAATTGCATAAAGTCTATATTACCTTTAAGTTGTTATTTTTTGTTTTTAAACATTAAAATGACATAATTTTTAATTTGCATGTTGGTTTTTGATAAAATTTATATTTTTGTAATCTACTCTTTGAAAGTTTCGAAACAAGATTCATGATGATTATAAAATTAGGAAAAAAAAATTAAACGGTTACATTGACTAAATGTGCTATTTTAAAATAGTTACACGTAACTATTTTTAAAAATTTTAAATTAAATTGTTTTTAATAGAGTTTAAATTAAAATTAATTGTTTTAGAAGTAATTTTAACAGTTACATTATGAATAAAACAATTAAATTTGATATTAGTTATTTGAAATTTTTTGAATTTAAGAGAATATAGTACTTTTAAAACAGTTACATGCCATGTATAACTATAACTTTTAAGTCAAGATGAAGAGGAGGAGAAGAAAAAAAAACAAAGAATATATATATATAGGTATGCTCAGTACGTTCAATTAGTAGGCTTGATAAAAAAATGGTTGGATCTGAACAAACAATCAGTGAAAATAAGGTGCATTTTCAATGCTTATTGAAGGGTATTTGTGTTTATGGTTATATTTGTGGACTTAAGATTTCATAAGTTTTTTTCATAAACTTATGACTGTACAAGTACAATAATATGGACTTGTCATTAAAGTCCCCAATGAGAACACAATGACAATGCAATGTTTGTTTAATTAAAGACCATAATCAAAACGCAATTGTTTGTATAATTAGGAGCGTTTCCACTTGGTAGAACCAAAAGGAATTAATTAGTCGTCAACTAATTAGCACGTTAACAATATGCAAAACCGCATACTCCCAAGGACAGAGTTATGTACTTGCTTACGGAGAGTTAATTTCTTAGTCAATGACGAAGACCAAGGAGTGCGGCGGCTCTCGCCGGGGACAATCATGGTGTTTGGATCCATACAAACCCAATTCCTCAAGCACAAAAGCTTCATTTTGAGCTCTAGGCCAAGGAGAAATTATTTTGGATAACCGTTGTACTTGTAGCATGATAACAAGGTATAACCAAATCAATACAATCATCCCAACTATATATCATTGTATTCCCCCATCCACCTTGTCCCGTTTTTCGCTTGTGGAAATCCAAAAAGACACCAAAAACTTCTACAATGACTCTCTTCAACAAAGACGGTTTCAGCGGCGTAGCGTCTTTGCGAAAAGCAGAGACTCGGGAGTGGAGAAAATTAAATTAGAATTTAATCAAGCACACGCAAACACAAACAATTTACGTAGTTCGGCTTATAGCCTACGTTCACGGGCGAACAACAAGAAGAATTTCACTACGAGAGATATTAAGTTTACAAGTAGAATTAATTGTCTCTCACACCTAAACCCAGTACAACTAGAGATATATTATTTTAACACCCTTGATAATTATTATATGTTAATTTTAGGGTACGTTGAAATTGGATGTTATTGAAATATATGAATGTTATTTTTATGTGATATATAAAAATTTAATCTTACAATAATAATAAATCTAATTTTGTGAAATATTTTAGTGATGTATAGATACACCGACCATATATACATATATATTGGAATATATGTTGACTGTGTACGTAAGATAATAATACAATATGTATTCTTCCATAGTCTTCCACTAATAGGATTGTTTTATTATTCAACCAAATCATATATTATTTTATATATTTGTGGGTTGATTGGAGTGACTGTGCTATATCATAGTGTACATAGAAATTAGGGTTACGCGTGGTCATATATATATCGATGGAGGAGTTCTCTCTTTTATTTTTATTTTTGTACAGAAATTCTCTCTTTTATAAACCAAAAAGGCAAATGAGACATAGTATTATATAAATTATAATATTATATCCAATAAATAAATATTTTGGAAAATCAAGTGAGCTTTGTTGACTAGTATTTCACTTCATGCGTGAAAAATCACCTAGCAGCCTAATATATATATATATATATATATATATATATATATATATATTTTTTTTTTTTTTTTTTTTTGGTTTGATGGTCAGGACATCTGGACCAGCTTACGTGCACCTCGATTAAATTTTTTTCCAGACGATCTTAAGGACGCACTCCCCTAACCGCCCAATATTTTAACTTGGGCTATGCAGCCACCATAATTTTGGCCAACAAATGACAGGCTCACATGGAACCAAAAAACCAACAATGAGCATGTACAAATTAAGGTAATGTTGATGGTGACAACACAATGGTTGCGATCAAGAGGTTGACCCAGTGGGGTCACACGATGGAGCCCTGAGATTTCATGCAAGAGTACTGTGATTGAGGAATATAAGGACCCTTAATCCCACCTCTATCCAACCAAGGGACCCGATCCAATTTATCCTTTTTAAGGCCCAAGATTTTTACCAAGCAGCAATCCACAAAGAAACTGTCCAAACCAAGCGTAATGCCAAGCAGCAAGTGCAAATTCATCCATAACTTTGATCTTGCTTAAAAGGTTTAAGCTGGTAAGTTATATGCATTTAACATGGAAGTTATCATCCAATAAGGATATTTAAGGTATTTTGAAAAAACTTTAAATATGATTTAACGGATTAATAGACGAAAGTTAGAAAGAGGTGTCTTTTTGTAGTTTATTTTGTAAAGTAAAAGATGTTAGTGTAATTTCAAAAATGTAAAGAGGTGTATCTATAATAATCAGATTCTAAAAAGAGTCTTGATGTAATTTAACTTAAAAGAAAATAGTCTTTTGTGTGTATTGCGGATCGAAATCCATTTCTGTCAACATTCTTGGCACTTAGAAAAAGAAAGACTCCGGCTCAAATGAAACCTATGACCTCTTCCATTTTTGCCAAGTTTTTTTGATTTTTTTTTTTTTTTTTTTTGAGCTTTGCTATTTGAGCAATTAGGTGTGTCGATTGTGAAGGCCAACCCCTAATAGGGGCTGGGTCATCCTAATTGACCCACTGGCAAATCATTTAGACTCCCCTCCCCCCTAGGTGGCCCACTAATTTTCATCTTTGTGTGTATCTTCTTTTGACTTTTGTATCTTCTTTGTCTGTAGAATTATTTCTTTATTCTTTACTTTGTACGTAAGACCTAGCTTTTTCCATGTAAATAGAAAGACAAATCAGCTCCTCTTCTCAAGTTGAGTGGCAGACATCCTTTCCTTAATATATCGTACTTTTACACAAAGTAATAGCGGCTGGTGAATAAGTTTTTCTCTACATTAGTAATGATGATGAAACAAGAGATTGAGACGTTGGCCAAAGTAATGATCAGCTGCAATGACGTAGAATAGAGCTTCAAAGACTATTGAATTCTCGGTTTTCTTTTTCTTTTTTATTTTTTGTGCAAACAAGTTTAGGTGAAAGGAGACAATCACAATCCTTGCTTTGGATTCAGTGAAAATTTACATTGAACTTAAAGATTACCCATCAAGAAAGACTGTTTGCAGTGGGAGTCGAACTTAAGTCTTACTAGCAAAGAATTCGATCTTTACCAACTAAACTAATCCTCAATTGACATGAATTATTGCTTTAATTAGTTATTATAAATTTTTCTTTCGGTGTGCAAAATGAATTTTATACCAAAAAATAATGACAATGTCCATAATGATGGCAATGGAAATTTACCACTCCTCTCTGCCCATTATTATAATCTTTCGGTCTAGAAGTTCATTGGGTGTGGAAGAATGGCATTGCCCTGCTTAGGTAGGGTGGACCCTAGAAATATTTTTGCTTTGAAAAAAAAAATTAAAAAAAATCATTTTTTTGGCGAAACAATGACTGTTTATTTACGAAGATTTGATTGGTAAGCCTAGCTTGTGATTGTGTTGATTTTCTTTTCCTAACGGGAAAAATAAATAAATATAGTTTTTCATTCTCATTTTCTTAGGTATCTGTCTTGCTCTGATTCATAGAATCATATTGCTAGCGCATGACCAAACCGTAATTCCCCCCAAGCCAGGAAGGAAAGCGCGCACAACCTCCTAGCTAGTTATAGTTGAAGAAATAGACATCCTGCTCTTCATGCATGCATGTATGTTACCAAACTGAAGAAAAAAAGAGGGGAAAAAATGTATAGTTCCCACTTTGTGTTTTGTTAACGATGGATAACAGGACAATAAGGCAAGTCTTACAACTTCATTCATTCATAAAGAAATTTCAGTTTGGAAAATGATATCAATCCCCAACAACAGAGCCAATTGAAAGAAGGTTGCCGTGCTTGACTCGTTGATTCTTTCTTGGTGATCCGGATTTGGTGAAGTTTGGGACTTAACTTCATAGTGAAGTTATCATTAGATTGACTAAAGTTTAGGACTTAACTTAATCAGTCAATCCAATGATAACTTCACTACGAAGTTAAGTTCTAAACTTCACCAAATCTTAATCTGTCGTGATCCTGTCCACCCCGGCGTTGAAATGTGGGTCGTTTTTTCTTGGTGGTGTTCCAGAAATTGACATCTCCTTACCTAGTGGCCTTGTCGAGAGAGGACTCCACTCGCTCGACTAATTTGAATATTAAAATTTGATTTAATGACATTCTACATGGTTTGTCTTCCCATAAAAAATTTCCAAACAGCAAAAAGACAAAATAAACCTGCATCAAATAAGGATTAACAACTACAAAATCGCATATCCCAAGACATTGATATATACGGATCGAGAACTTACATTCCCGGGGAACGAGGAAGATGAAGGGGAGCGATTCTTGCTGTGGACTATCATGGTGGCGGGATGCAAACAAATCCCATTCCTCGAGGGCAAGAGCTTCATCTTCGCGCCATAAACCCTGCCGGCAGTTCTCACTCGCCATAATGCAAAAGGCCACCAACAACTTCGACACTGCTTTTATCATCGGCAGAGACAGTTTTGGCAACATATACAAAGGTTGTATCGACGGCGGCAACACCATGGTTTCCATCAAGAGGTATAACTCAAACGAGGGATTCAATGAGTTCAACACTGAGATTGAGTTGCTCTCACAGCTCCGTCACCCTCATATCGCCTCTCTCGTTGGCTACTGCGACCAAAAACGTGAGATGATCCTTGTATATGATTACATGATCAATGGGACTCTATATAGTCACCTACATGGAATAGGCAATAAGGAAACTCTGCCGTGGAAGCAGAGGCTTGAGATATGCATAGATGCAGCTAAAGGATTACACTTTCTTCACACAGGTGGGAAGCGGGCCATCATTCACAGAAACGTGAAGAGCAGCAACATATTGTTGGACGAGAAGTGGGTGGCTAGGATTTCGAATGTCAAGTTCTCCTTGATATGTCCGTCCGGTATGCCCAATGCGAGGACTGAGACTGACAGCTTCGCGTACACATACGGGTATTCGGACCCGGAATATTTTCAAAAATTGGAACTGACGGAGAAATCTGATGTGTATGCATTTGGCGTGGTGTTGTTCGAGGTATTGTCTGCTAGGAAAGCAGTGGATCTTAAGCTCGATGTTGAGAACCACCGGTTAGCCGAGTGGGTTCAGAGTTGTATTCGGAATGGGACCATTGATGAGATCATTGATCCTTGTCTGATGGGGAGAATCGCACCTGTTTGTTTGAAGGAATTTGTGACCATCGCCAAGAGCTGCATACGCGCCAATGGAATTGAAAGACCCATGATGGGAGATGTGGTGGAAGGCCTTGAGTTTGCACTGCAGCTGCAAGAAAGCGCAGACACCGCGAACGAGGAAAACGATTCTTCTGATGACAATGAATACATTTATCGGGGCATGTCATTTGGTGAGTCCATCACCTCTGCTCACAACGACGTGGTCTCAAGCCAAAGTGGACGTGTGTCGACTTCAAGTGCTAGTGAACGGAGCTTTCCTAGTTTTGATTCTGGTAGTGTTAAAGGGACGTAAATGAGGAAATCCCATGCTACAGCCTACAGCCAACGAGGTGATCAATCATAAAGGGGATTGTACCTCGTGTATTAGTAGTTTTCGGGTTATATTTGACTAATGCACGAGATACAATTTCTTATACTCCCCTCGTCAAGACTACACATACATATATCTTTCTTCCTCCCTTTCTTTTTTTTTTTTTAAAACAAATGATATATAGAATAACACACACCCACATACGCATCCACACAGAGTACATCGAAACCAAAACCTCCGCAAACTGCACACCCTTATTGGAATGCGACATGCCATTAGACCTAAGGCCATTTGCATATATACACATATATCCAAACCTTGCTGAATAATCATTCCATAACAATGAGAACTATATCTTGCTATTGTACATGCCCTTCATATTACGTCTCACATTCTGTGCTGTTAATAATATCATTTCAGCATTGATCAGTTGTGCAACTGTTTAGTACTTTTTAGTTGTTAAATATTATAGTGCGTTGTCTGTGCATCCGATAGTGATTGAGAATCGAATTCAAGACTTACAATTATTAAGTTATGGTTCTTTACCATCTGAGCTACCTTTGTCGGTTTCAAATCCATCCATCCTTTAGAAGTAGCTAATTATATGTGTACGCTCATATAAAGTGAAAAATCCAAATTAATTAAACTGAAATTCATGCAAACTTTTTGTGTTTTGATGAATAGGAAGCGTTTAATTCTCCCAGTCTTGGTAATTATCAAATCTTCTATCTCTGGTTGTAGGAGAGTCCTACTTTTCAGTTTTCGTCTTGGAATCATTTTTCCTTCGCGGTTATGTAAGACCATAATGAAAACGCAATTTTTGTTTTATTAAAGATCGTTTCCACCGGGTAGAACCAAAAGGAATTAATTAGTAGTCAATCAATTAGCACGTCAACAATATGCAAAACTGCATACCCCCAAGGACAAAGATATACGTACTTGCTTACGGAGAATTAATTTCCTGGTCAATGAGGAAGACCAAGGAGCGCGGTGGCTCTTGCTGTGGGCTATCATGGTGTTTGGATATATACAAACCCAATTCCTCAAGCACAAAAGCTTCATTTTGGGTTCTTCGCCCTCTCACCAGAAATTATTCTAGACAACGGTTATACCATGTAGCATGATAACTTATATACCATGTAGCATTAGCTTACGTTTACGGGCGAACAGCAAGAAGAATTTCACTACAAGGGAAACTAAGTTTAAAAGTGGAATTAATTGTCTCTCACTCCTAAGCCTAGTACAACTAGAGATATATTCTTTTAACACCCTTGATAATTATTACGGAGTATATGTTAATTTTAGGGTATGTTGGAATTGAATTTTATTGAAATGTATGAATTTTTTTTTTATGTGATATATAAAAATTTATTCTTATAATAATAATAATAATAATAAATCTAATTTTGTGAAATATTTTAGCGATGTATAGATACACGTGGTAGGTTGTCGTATATACATATATATTGGAATGTTGACTGTGTACGTAAGATACTAATACAATATGTATTCTTCCATAGCCTTATTTTATATATTTTTGGGTTGATTGGAGTGACTGCGCTATATCCATAGTATATATAGAAATTAGGGTTAAGGTCACATCGATGGAGGAGTTCTCCCTTTTATTTTTATTTTTTTAGAGAAATATATTCTCTCTTTTATAAACAAAAATGCAAATGAGATATAGTATTATATAAATTATTATATTATATCCAACAAATAAATATTTTGGAAAATCAAGTGAGCTTTGTCCACTAATATTTCACTTCATGCGTGAAAAATCCACTAGCAGCCCCATATTTCAGCCTGAGCTAACGATATGCAAATTTTCTTCCCCATCTTCTTGCTAATGAGTATGACATGCAGCCACTATAATTTTGGTCAACAAATGACAGACTAACATGGAACCAAAAAACCAACAATCAGCATGTACAAATTAAGGTCATGTTGATGGTGACAACACAATGGTTGCGATCAAGAGGCTGACCCAGAGGAGTCACACAATGGAGCCCTGAGATTATATTCAAGACTGAGACTGAGTTGCTTTCTCAGTTGCATCACCCTCATCTGATATCTCCAATTGGCTACTGCAACGTTGGACTTTCCGGGGCTGGAGGAACATAAGGGCCCTTAAGCCCACCTCTGTCCAACCAAGGGACCCGATCCAATTTATCCTTTTTAAGGCCCAATATTTTTACCGGGTAGAAATCCACAAAGAAACGCTCCAAACCAAGCCTAATGCCAAACAGCTAGTGTAAATTCACTCGTAACTTTGATCTTGCTTAAAAGGTTTAGGCGGAACACTAATGGAAGCTCTAAGGAAATCCTGGCATCTCAGGATCAGGGCGCCTCCCAGCTCAAAAAGGATGGATGCTTGCAGGCCCTGTTTTCCCAATTTGCTCGAAGTCGATCTCTTGAATTATAATTGAGGCGGAGAGACGGTTAGTGGGCTTTGCTGATAATTAACCTTAGAGTCAGCACGGTCACTAGGACAAAGCTTTGGGCCATTTTCTATAGGCTTAAGGCTTTCCTTGGAGAAGGGTCCGAGGGAGCGCAGTGCTGCTGGTTTTCTAGTGCATAGCGCTGCCGGTTTTATGAAAATCGGCAGTGCTGTGCACTAAAAAACATCATTTTGAACAACTTTGTATGAAAATTTTTTTTCCAAGATCTATTGTTTAAGTAAACTTTTTGGCAAAAAATGAAATAAATGCTATAAATGATTAAAAAGTCTACTTAAATGATAAATTTTGAAAAAACTTTCTTTTACAAAGTTGTTCAAAATGATGTTTTCTAGTATACTATGAAACCATTTTTAGTAAAAACCTTATGTATTTTACATAAAATCTTAAAAACCAAAATGAAAAAGGAGGTTTGATTAAAAAAAAAAACATGGGGTTGCAATAGCCGTTCCCGGAACATAATGAGGAAATATCTCCTCATTGGGCTCACAGTCTTGCCCATATGGCCTAAATTCTCCAATTTGGGCTCACAGACTTCAGACAGCCACCAGCTCGAGTCCTACAATTTATTGGACACACGGGTCATTCTCCCTCCCTCAGTTCACGTGTGTGAACAGTTGTGTATTGTTTGAAGCTGATCGTCTCTTCAGAGACATCCCGATAAAATTGGTCGAAGCTGATCTAACCGTGTCGGAGCACAATGAATGAGGAGAAGAATGAGAGCAGCTCTTCCCCTTCCCACGACTCGAACCCCTGTCCCATCTGCCTCGGACCCATTACTCAAGACTCATATCTGGATCAATGCTTCCGTACGTCTCTCTCTCTCTCTCTAGTTTTTAATTTTAATTTTTAAAATTTTTTATTTTATATGTTTTTCCCTAAGTCTCTGTTTGGTTACCGAGAAAAACTTAGGGAAAAGAATAAACAATGAACGTTTAATCTTATGTTTCATGTTTTCTCCGGTTCCAAACAATGAAAATTCTAATATTCATGATTTTAACTTTTTTTCCTCTCTTTTTCTTACACTTTCTCAGCAACCAAACAGAGTATAAGTTTTGTTTTATCACAAATCTCCTTTTTCTGAGTGTATATTGTTCAATTTTACGAGTTGGGTTTTTGAAAACCACTGCGAATTACCATAGAGAAAACCCTTTTTGTAGAAACATTCGAAGATTTCCTCTGGTATTAGAAGTTTAGAACTTTGTTGTGGTGGGTTTAATCTTTTTTTTTTGGATAAAAAACAGATTGTATTGATCAATGAAAGAAATACAAATTGGACAAGGAGTCCAACCAAGAGGCCAAACACAACAAAAGGGTAAACACTACCAAAAAAACATGCTAAGAAGCACAGGCAGCCCTCTCCACAAGACGAGAGGCAAACCAAAACCGACTCCATAACACCTCAAGGAGGGTAAAAAGAATTCCCACTAGCTATACTCTTAACAGGCTTCGAAGCACAAATCTCTTTCCAGTTACTAACAATAAGAAACAACGGGATACCCTCAAAGGATTTGTCCACCGAAGGGTGGGTTTAATCATATTAAAAACATAATTTATCATGTAAATTTTTATTGAATTTAATTACATTTTATAGCATTTGCTTGCCCACCAAAAGGACCATCGAAGGGAAAAAATTGAAAATTTCTACAGGGTTGCTTCACAAGATCCTAATAATAATTGTGTATTTAGTATTTACGAAATTAATAATTAGAATAACAATGCTACGGAAAACAAGTAAGACTCAGTTTTCAATTTGTCTATTTATTTCTTCAATTCTCAAGTTTTATATGTTCTGAAACAAAAAGAAAAGGAGCTTTAAGCTCCCTCGTAACTGAAGAGAAACTATTTAGAAATGAGTAGTTATTGAAGTAGATGTACGTAAAATATAATCGAAGTCTTATTTATTTATTAGGATAAAGTAGATTTGACCCCCACGTTGTCTGCTCCGTAGTGACCACAAGTTACCACTTGGTTAAGACAATTGTAAATTGGATATGGTCTTATTGACTAAGATAACCTTCTATAATCATGACTTGACAATTGTTTCTTTTGTGGTGAGAAGTGTGAATTAGCTTAGACCATGTCCAATTTACAACTCACTTCATTGTACACTTCAAATTGATTCCTTAAGCAAGAGAAAATGGGAATTTTAGGCACCCAAGGCAAGATAAATATATTCTATTTTTCATGACTTTTAATTGTTCACCTTTTCCCCTGTCTTTAGAGTTATAATAGTTTATTTTTGAGTTTTATCTGTTCAAGCAAAAAAAAAAAGGGTTTATTGCCGCATAGTTGAGCAATTTATCATAATGTTGCCTGCTCATTTAAGTTCTATGTGATGATGAATAATCATCAATATAAGTATATGGATGGAAAACACAGTACTATATATAATTGTATATAAATGTATATCATGTTTACTTAGGCGTACAAGTCTTGTGTTGCAGATAAGTTTTGCTACAATTGTATTGTACATTGGAGTAAAGTGGTTGGTAGCAAGCGTTCTCACCCACCTTCCTCTCTAAAATGTCCTCTATGCAAGGTTTGTTCTATTCACATAATTTTTCTGTGTATTTCATTTTTATAGAAGTGGGGTGCCATGGACTTTACTAGTGCACAACTTCTTCAGTTCTTCTGTTTGTGAAATTGTGAACATAATAGCCATGTCAT
The DNA here is from genome assembly GCA_039720395.1 of Liquidambar formosana. Classification (NCBI taxonomy): domain Eukaryota; kingdom Viridiplantae; phylum Streptophyta; class Magnoliopsida; order Saxifragales; family Altingiaceae; genus Liquidambar; species Liquidambar formosana. Next base: position 44,566 of record JBBPBK010000041.1, on the reverse strand, counting down.
TGATCATGCACTTTGAAGATTATCTTTTCTATTAGGATACCATATTGACATGTAAAATGTCTCAAACTCTAAAGGCGCTTACCATGGACATTGAATGACTTCATTGTTTTTGTGTTTACATAGTTAATATCAGTCTGTGTGAATGGGGGGCAGTAAGGCATTAAACTATTACTTCCCTCTCATAAATAATGATAAATATTGAAAAAAATGTCATTTCAAGGACCTAAATTTGGTCCCACCAATAGCTGGTTCTTAGATGGAGGAAGTGTTCTGTTCAAAGTAGTGGGTGGCAAAGTGCCTGAGGGAGACTAGGACAACCGGAGAGGGGGAGGCAAAGGATGAAGAAGGTATTCTGAAGTGTTAACAGGCACAATGGTGAGGAATGTTCGGATTGGAATCCTTAGAAAATGTGCCATTATTGGTCCTTTATGGAGGTCGTGACTGGTACACAAGCTGAAGCTAGCTGGGATGCAGTCCCAAAGCCACTAGCAATCTTCAAGGCTGCAGGCTCAAAAACTGTAAGGTTTGTAGGCCTAGTCAAATAGGCTTCAGCAGGTCAGATGGGTCTGCTTGACCTGCACATCAATTGATATCTGTTCTGACAAAATTGAAGGATAAGCACTTTGAGGTATGGTCGAGGGTGGTACCACCTGCATTAGCTACTGAGGCATCAAAACCAAGGTGCATTCACTGAGCTCCATTGCAAGTCGTAGCTACTTCCAGTTCAACCACTAGTATATATTTACTAATAGGATCATAATCATCCATTGGAACTTAGGAGTAGGTCCACCAGGGACTGACTTATTGCCATGGAAAACCCGGTTTGCTATGAGCAATGAAATACACATAGTAAAACTAAATGGAGAGATTTCATTTTCAGATGTGTTACAAATGCAGTCTTTGTTGTTTCATTCATTTCTCTGATTAGAGTAGATTCTGATAGTTATATCTTGTGGGCATTAGGTCCATAGTAAGGCTTTAAAGGTGAGCCTTAGTCTCGATCATAGTTTTATGTTCTGTATTCAGTATGGGCATATAAATTGCCATTTCAGAGTGCTGTTGAGGAGGCGAACTCTTCAACAAACAATGCGAATATTTGGCAAGCCCATAGAAGCCCCTTCACATGAAACACTCTTTTTACCCTTTTTTTCAAAAAAAAAAAAAAAAAAAAAAAAAAAGGCTCCCTCCGTTCCTAAATTATTGGCCTCCTTTCCTTTTTGGGATGTTTCAAAATTATTGTCACAGTTTAAAAGTTAATGATTCTTTTTATTTCATTTCCTAAAATACCCTTAAAAGCGTGTTCTCTCTCTTTTCAATGTTTTGTACACTTAAGGGTAAAATTGGAATGTCAAAACATATATATTGATGTGAAAGCGTTTAATAGGGTTTCCTAAAAAAGCGTGTTTTTTCAAATAGGAATGGAGGGAGTACATGTCATAATTATTAGTTTATTCTTATTGTTATGTAAATTTTTCCACCAGTTTGCCTGTTAGTTTTCTTTTTGTGTATTACTCATTTATTTCTTTTCCTCGTAAACAGTTTCCCTTTATCTATCTATCTATCTATCTATCTATATATATAAATATATATATTGAAGCCTTTTGACATTCAATTATCCTTACTGAATTGCTGTCATATGATTAATTTGCAGACCGAAAATTTTTCTATTGTACATAGTTACAATGGAAGTTCTTTTCAACAGCATTACATTAACCAACAATGTGGGGATAGGTATCTGTTGATTTCTTTTGTTTGACTTTTGTCTCTAATTAATGAGACGTTTTTATTTATTTTTGTTTGTGGTATCTGCAGTTTTTTCTTTTCCAGTGCTCACAAGTATCGATTACAGTGCTACTACATTGAACCAGGTCTTGTACTGCTCGTCATCTTGATTTGTTGGTTCTTGTTTTCTTGCTCTCTGTTTGCTATATTATTCCTGACAAACCTACTGTTACGTATACATATTTTTCAGTTAATTATGTGTTAAATCAGGTATCTTAAATGACATATGGAATGTGTCACGGTATTGGAAGTCCCGTAAGTATCTTCATCCAAATAAGTGGCTTCAAGATTGGTTGAGAAGAGAGATTCAAGCTCTAATACAGGTCCATTTGTTAATGAATTCATTGTTTAGTGTGCATTTTCTTGTCCTTTTGACTTGAGGCACGTCTAGATGTCCCACAGAATTGATTTTCTTTATTTGATTTTTGGTTTTCCTGAAATGATGCGTTCTAAGTTCTTGACCCAAAATGATGCATTCTGAGTTCTTGACCAGCATTTTTTTGTTTCTATGTCTAAGAAGATTGAATATGATTCTAATGAAAAGTTGAAGTAAAACATTTATATGTATGGGTATGCTATTTATAGAAGCTAGCGATTGTTTGTACTTTATACAAAATTGTAACCCTAGATTATCCTTTTTAGAACACATAACATATGTGGTTGACTGGTTATGACTAAATTGCTCCCTACTATACTTCACATGCAGGAGGAAGAAGTTGACATTATTGTGCATCATATACTTGGTTTGATAGACTCATTCTTGAGAAGGTAACATTCATTGTCGTTTGCGTCTTAAATTGAGTGATGCACACTTAAATTGATTTGACAATCTTAACACTTCAATCTCCATGTTCTTTTGAGCTCTCTTGATGAATTTCCATTAAAGTTTCACAAATAGAAGGTCATCAAATTGGGTAGTTGTAACCTTTTTAATTATTATTTAATTTGTGTACCTGAATTGACACTAAAGCTCTGCATTGTTCCAGTAATGAGCAAAAATATCAGACGAGCACACCTGAAACAAAACAAGAAGAGTTCAAGGCTTTGGTTTCTGATGCTGCGAGGCCTTTTCTAACAGGAAGAACAGACCGTTTTGTAAATGAGGTTGAACTCTTTCTTGCTTCGGGTTTGAATATTGTAGCCTATGATGAGGTTTATATACAGAGCTTGGGATGGAACACTCCTGGGGAAACCAGTGAGGGAGCAGAAGGAAAACATAATGAACATGTACCTCTAATCCCCTACTTATATATATTTGATGACGACTCCGATGACACTGATTAAACATTTTACCTCCCCATCACAAAGCTTGTATTTGCATTGTTTGATTTTCTTTTGCAAACTTCCTTTTGGTGCCATTAATACTTTATAGCCAGTTCTTGTACAATTCTGTTTCGATCCCAAGAACCAGGGAGAATAGAAGAGATAATAATGAAAAGAAGGAATAGAATGGAGAATTATTTTTCTTTGGGTCTAAAAGTAGAGAGGAACTGAGAAAAACAACAGAAAAAGAACAGAAACTCCCACTCTCTTTAAATTGAACACTCTTGTGAATGATTTGTTTACTTCAAAAAAGTGTGGAGATTGTGCTTCTATCAAATATCGGCACTGTTGTATGCTATTTGATAGTTTTGACAAGGGTGTAACAACTGATAACTGCAGTAACCTACATGTTTCAAGTGGTGTGCCGTGGAGCTAACATTGGGATGCGCCCATCCATGAGTATGATGCTACTCTGCAACTAAACCTATGGCATTTGGCATTTGAAGATAATTCATGAGTATCCCAAAAACTCAATTATCTTTCATATTGTGATTAAATCCCAAACATTCAGCATCAAATAATGGTAAAAACTTTTATCTTACAACCCAACCTTTTGGGACTTGCATTTCGCCAAATTTATCATTAAATTAATACTCCTTTTGTTCTTAATTGATTGTTTTTTTTGAAAAAATACATTTTTTTAAGAAACTATATTTAATGCTTTTACATCAATATTTATGTATTGACATTCCAATTTTGCCCTTAAGTATACAAAATATCAAAAAAAAAAAATCGGAAAAATAAAGAATATCCTTTTGAGGGTATTTTAGGAAATGAAATAAAAAATAATAATTAACTTTTGGAATATAACAATAATTTTGAAACATCCAAAAATGAAAGGATACCACTAATTTAGGAATGGAGGGATTATAATTTTCTTATATGCTTTGTGTATTTTTGATATTTTATGTGTTTTCTTAATGTGTATTTTAAGATTATGTGTTAAGATATACTTAATCAGATAATAATTGTATTGGAAATATGAAAAAATATATTGAAAATGATACAAATAATATTAAAAAAAATATTAAAATTTTATAGAGAATTATGTAAATTGCTTTAAAAAATGTAAAAATAGTTAGAAAATTATAATAATAATTTTTTTTTTAATCCATTGGGACTATTATCCGAGCTATTTTTGGAAAAATCGAGGATTGGCCCAACTAAAAGCGGTAAAATGATTGCTTGTCTTCTTGTGGCCGCCTAGGAGAGGACTCACATTCGACACCCGTCATCCTAAAGAATGACGGGTAAAACCTCATTTTATTGAAATGACGTTGATCTTTTGAAAAGCGATTTTGTCAAGGCAACTTCTCTCTCTAGAAACAAGAAAGGAAGCTCACAATAGGACGACGGCGTTTCACCTTGTAACTCGCAATTATTACCTTGGCAACATTACATAGCTGCTTGTATAGAAGAAGTGCTCACTCTCACTGGAATAGCAGTAGCGGACATGGCAGGAGACTCAGATTATGGAGCTTTCATGGAGAAATTCCTTCTGCAACCAAGCTCTTCTCCTCACGAACTTCCTTTAAATGGCCTCACCTTTGCCGTTAAAGACATGTGAGTCCTTCTATATCAGCTTTCAGCCAAGATGATTCAATTAAATTCATTAACTTCCTTCATAATATCACTCTTCTGTTTTGTTCTTTTCTTTGTGGGTACACAAAAATTCAAAATTCTGTACTTGTTTTTGTGTGATTCCAAGCTCATTCATAAATCTTAGCTATTGGCTTTTGTTTTCTTACAAATATTGTATGTGTATGTGTTTGATGATTGGCTTATACAAAAAAAGAAAAAAAATGTACGCTCTTTTCCTTTTTCTGTTCTTCCTTTGTATTTTTGCGTATCTTCTTTGTGACCAATTTATATAGGATTTTCAAAAACAATACAAATGATGTATATGATGCTATATGATATAATATAATTATACCTATAAAAATATATTTTTTATTAATACCGTGTCCCTACTATGTCATATCCTAAATTTTGAGGATTTGTTATGTGGATATGTTCATGTCGTACTGTAACTGTGTCACATGTCCCTATCCGTGTTTCTTAGATCTTATATATTGGGTTTTATCAATAATCTTTTACAGAGCGTGTTCATGTGCGTGTGTGCTATGTGGGTACATAAAATTTCAAAATATCATAGACATTTATTGTCACTACAAGCTCAGAGGTGTTTGATGTAATTCCAATCAAGCTTATATATCAAAATTAGCTATTGGGTTTTATGTATATTCTTTTGTGTGCGAGTATATGTGTAATCCACAACTACCAGCGGTTCTTAATTTTTATGTTTACTTTTTGTAATTTGGAATATGAAAACAGATTTGATGTAGATGGCTATGTGACTGGGTTTGGGAATCCTGACTGGGCAAGGACTCATTCCGCTGCCACATCGACGGCTCCAACTGTTTTAACCCTCTTAAAAGCAGGTGCCACTTGTGTTGGTAAAACTATCATGGATGAACTGGCATACAGGTTAGAATTATGAACCCAAATTTTATTTTATTTTTTATTTTGCCCATTTGATATAAATACTCAATCCTGTGAATATATCTAGATTAGTTGTCTCACTCTGTGATAATGTATTTTTTGGATGAGAATCTAGAAAGATTCTATTGTGGATGGTTATATGATTTTGCAGTGATGAATATTTCATCAACCAGAGTATTAGACTTATCTAGTTGGTAAAATTTGAGGGACTTCACTCCATTGACTTCACTGTTAGTAGTGACACTGTTATTTAAATGATAGCTTTCATTTTTCTAAGGATGCATTTGGATTTTGAAGCCACATGGAAATGATCTAATTCAGTATCGTTTTTCACTGCAATTTGAACAAATTATCTGTTTTGTATTTGCATAAAATGGAATTGTTTTTGGAACATAGTAAATGAAACCACTTCGTCACTTAGTATACATTTTGTAAAATTGGGACATCTGTATAACTTTTTTGTGATGACCTCATTTGATGTCAAAATCAATCCATTCTGAAAAAACAAACAAAATTTGTCCATTTTCATGCTGTGGAGCACAAGACTAAAACACTTCAGTTTTAGGAGTTTTCCAAATCCTCTCTTAAGGCTATCACCTAGTTTTTAGTATTCACATAATCTTTTGTAACTTGTGTAACTGAGTATCTATTTTCTGGCAGTATAAATGGAGAAAACAAACACTATGGCACACCCAGAAATCCATGTGCTCCAGATCAAGTGCCGGGAGGATCTTCCAGTGGATCAGCTGTTGCAGTTGCTGCAATGCTTGCAGATTTCTCCTTAGGTGTGTTTTTTAATTTCTTTCTTGGAAAAGTTGTGGTTTTTGGTATCTCCTTAATTAGCTGAAGGAAAAGGCTTTCTCTATTACAGGTACTGATACAGGATGCAGTGTAAGAGTCCCAGCATCATTCTGTGGGATTTTTGGGATTCGGCCTTCACATGATGTTGTTTCTACTGCTGGAGTTATCCCTATGTCTCAGAGTTTTGATACTGTAGGTAAGGACCCAACAACTAGGCAGCTTCAGTTTGAACTATTTTTCTTCCAATTAGATACATCAACACACAAAAACTTGATTCCACACTTGAAATATCTCAAGGGCAAATTATATCCCAACGCTGATAATTTTAGCAGACTTGTGTGTGGTCCTGGTTTAAATGATGCTTGAAACATCTTTGGACCCAGCAAGCAAACATGTGTCAAATTCTTGCATGAATTCCTAATTTTAATGTCTCATGAGAGCTCTCTTTTCATTTCAATTTTTTGTGATCTATCCAGGCATTGGCAAACTAGGCATTAACTTGTAACTTGGTTGATCTGGCATATTTCTGCATTTTCAATTTTAATTACATCTAATACTATGTATCAAATGAGAAGAACAATAAAGCTATTTGTATTTCCTGGATTTCTTGGACCGATGCAACTTCTGTAGCATAGGTTGAGATCATGTATACCAATATGATTTTGGCTTTATTAAAACAAATAATAATAATTGGATTTGAAACAGTTCAGCTGGTCTGAAAGGTTTATGCTCTGTTTAAATGCTAATATTGTTAAAATGATGGTGCTTTACCAATTTGACAAGCCATCAACCACTTATTTTTTGCCTTTTTTGCCCCTTTTTTTTAAAAAATTTTTAATTTTTTTTTGGGTGTTCAGGTGGTTTGTTTCTGCACCTTTTGCTTCTAGTTATTCGTTGTTTAACTATAGTTGTCATCGATTAAGCTCTGTATCCCATAACACTCTTTTTTATGGTGAGTCATTGTTTTGACATTAAGTTCTCTTGCAGGATGGTTTGCTAGGGATCCTGTCATCTTGAATCGAGTTGGGCGTGTGCTACTGCAATTGCCTGATGTAAAACCTGTTAGTCCTAGTCAGATTATTATCCCAGAAGATTGTTTCCGGCTTCCAACCATTCCAAATGACTGGATTGTTCAAGCTCTTATTAAATCAGTGGAGAAATTATTTGGAGGTAAGTGGGTTGATTATATGATCTATTTGTCAAGTTCTATTAGTGGGCATTTAGAGCTTTTACACCATTATGAATTTAAATGATCCCATTTTGATTTCCACGGCAAAGTATTCATATACCTTTAGGATAAATTCATCATAAGATAATGGCATCAACAACTGAAAAAAATAATAGACCATTGCCTTTTTCTTCTCTTTCTTTTTTTCTTTTTTAAAACAAGCACACAACAGATTCATCTCAATATCTATGAAGGAACAAAAATTCTTTCATTATAAATGATGTGAAATTCAAAATGGGTATATTTCATTTTGGTGCTATTCAAATGCATCCTTAGCATTCATGCCGAGATGTTGCTTTATGCATTTACTATGGCAGGTCAAATTGTGAATCATAAAATCCTTGGGGACTATGTTAGGGATAATGTTCCCAGTTTGAAGCATTTCATGAGTGAAGGAAGTGAAAATGAAGAATTTACCATACCATCTTTCGTAGCCCTTTCAAGTGCCATGCGGTATCTTCAAAGGTAGAAATTGTCAACCGAATTTGCTAGGAAGCTAAATTGATTCAACCACTGGGTTAAATTATTATTGTAGTATTGTTCTTGAACTTGCTATGATTTTATTTATTTATATATATATATATATATTTTTTTAAGTGTTGACCCATGTAGTTAATTACCATTTGAAGCACAGATATGAAGTCAAGCTTAACTATGGTGAATGGGTCACTACCGTCAAACCTGATTTAGGTCCAGACATATCAAAACGGGTATGGGATGCCATTAATACAACAGATGAAAACGTTGATGCTTGTCACTCTTTGAGGACTGAACTACGTGCTGCTCTTACTGCTCTACTTGGGGTAGTCTCTCTCTCTCTCTCTCTCTCTCTCAAGGTCTCACAAGCCAGAGTTTCTCTCTCTCTCTCTCTCTCTCTCTTGCTCTCAAGGTCTCACAAGCCAGAGTTTCTGGTATTTGGAGCTGCAATATGATGTTTGGGATTGATTTTCAACTTCCTTATCCTAAATGCCAAATGGAGCCTTGTTTTCAATTCCCTCATCCTATATTTTTCAATTTTCAGAGTGGTGTCAATAGTGGCATTCACGGAAGGTTAAAACCATTAAAAATGCTTATTTGTCTGAGTGAGGCTCTTTCATTACCTCTAGCTTGAATATATCTTTATGGAAGAACTATTTTGATGCGACTATTACAGTATTACTTGCATTGGGTATAATTCTTTTTATACATTATTTGTTAATATTCTGTCACAAGTCACAAGTTACTTGTAGCAACTAGCAACAAAATAGAGGACACCATTTCTGTCTCATGAATTCATTTCCCTTTGTATATTTAGGATTTTGGTGTCCTTGCACTTCCCACGGTTCTTGATCCTCCCCCAAAACTACAAACTGAGCCAACTGCGCTTGAAGCTTACCTTGTAAAGTCTTTCAGCTTGCTGTCCATCGCTGGAGTATCTGGTTTTTGTCAGGTCCTCTCTCTCTCTCTCTCTCTCTCTCTCTCTCTCTCTCTCTCTCTCTCTCACACACACACACACACGCACACAGGCGCACACACACACACACGTACACACGATGATCTTATTTTTCCCTTCCTTGATTGCCACAACAAATTTGTCGAATTCTTCATTTGCTTCTTGGGAAATATGTTCAATCCACAGGTGAGCATACCACTTGGGCTTTATGACAATCTTCCTGTATCAGTTTCCTTGTTGGCGAAACATGGTTCAGACGGGTTCCTACTCAATCTTGTTGAGACCCTTTATGACACTCTCAAAGAACAGGTTGAAATTGCCAAGAAATGAGTTACTGAATCAGAGTTTAGGCCGGGCTATGTTATCTTGGAAACAAAATCGGAGTGTTCTTTTTTTTTCTTTTTGTAATATATAAATGTAAGTAATATTTCCTGCAATAAGATGTAAAATCAGCAGATATTTTGTTGTGTTTGCAAATTTGTCCGACACTGCACTGTAACAAAAATGACCACGGCCGTCAATGTATTGCATGAAACTATATAGAACTATCAACTCCAACTGATTGTTATTATCATTATTTATTTTCAGTTTTAAGAAGTTTAATCACTCTTCTTCAATTTTCGTGCATTTAGTTATCATGGGAAATTTTCTAGTCCCATCACTCTCTTTCCAGTAGAAAAATATTTCTTTCAGAGAAACATCCTACATTTTTAAAAAAAAGAAAAAACATCACGGGAGAATTGCATTTTCTTACGACTTTCTCGGAAAGCAAATGAACGCAAAATAAATAAATAAATAAATAAATTGAAAAAGGCGAAAAAACATGTTTCAATCTCCCAAAGGCGTATTGCGGGTGTTGAAGATTTTCAAAGAAGTCAATGCACAGGGCTAAAGGATGAAGAAACCAAAAACTTTAGGGGCCGACTCTTGGACACTTGGACCAACTCCACAGGGCATTGCTTTGTCTTCGTATAGCCGCCAACAGATCCACCTTCTCCAATCTCCAACATTTCTTCCAAATATTTACAGGGATAAAATCGTCATTCAGACGGAGCCAATTGATATTTTGAAAACTGATTTTGTCAACGCAACTTCTCTGGTAGCATTACTAGTCTGTTTGACAATACTGAGAAGAGCTCACTCAGAAAGAGCAGTAGTAGACATGGCAACAGACTCAGATTTTGGTGCTTTCATGGAGAAATTCCTTCTGCAACCAAGCTCTTCTCCTCGCGAACTTCCCCTAAATGGCCTAACCTTTGCCGTTAAAGACATGTGAGTGCTTCTGTATCAGCTTTCAGAATCTCTCTCTTCTTCTTTTCTTGTGGGTACAAAAAAATTCTCAATATTATATTTGGCTTTTTTTTTTTTTCTTTTTTGCTGTGATTCCAAGCTCATGCATAAATATTAGCTATTGGGTTTTGTTTATATTCTTGTAAGGGTAGTGTGTTTGTATGTTTGTTTGTTGGGAATACTTCTTTTTATGTAATTCCAAGTTCATACATCAATTTTAGCTTTCAGATTTTGTAATTCTTATTGGGTTTAATCTAGATTAGCTATTGGGTTTAATCCAGGTTGTGTGTGTGTTTGTGTGTGTGTGTGTGTGTGTTTTGTGGGTACATAAAATTCAAGATATCATATAGTACTTCTTTTATTGTAATTCCAAACAAAGAAATTTTTCATGTAATTCTATGCTCATAAATTTTCTAAGTAACTCCAACTTTATACATCAAAATTATTCGGTTTTATTTATATTCTCTTAAAGCTATGAGTGGTTCTTTATTTTTATTTTTATTTTTAAAATCTATTTTATTAATTTGGAATATGGGAGCAGATTTGATGTGGATGGATATGTGACTGGGTTTGGGAATCCCGACTGGGCAAGTACTCATCCGGCTGCCACATCAACGGCTCCTGCTGTTTTAGCCATCTTAAGAGGGGGTGCCACTTGTGTTGGTAAAACTGTCATGGATGAAATGGCATACAGGTTAGAATTATAAACCCAATTTTGGGTTTTCTCATTCGATTTTAAGAACGCATTATTCTTTCATGAGACGCACACAAGTGTGACAACTTCATAGTGAATGACTCTTTATTATTGCATTGGATTATTTTTCACTACTTAACTAATAGCCAATGATTTTGTTCAACTTTGATTTCAAAATTTCAATTACATGTTAAAGCTATTTTATGGAATTCCCCAACTTTTCAAAGAACCAACCAATTTTTATCTTTCATTTTTAGTTGTTTAATATGAAAGTATACAGTTCATCTGTCAAAACATTAGATATAACTAGTTGGTGCGATTTGAGACGCTTCACTCCATTGACTTGATTGTTAAGCTTAGCGACACTGTTAATTTAATGGAAACTTTCATTTTCTAAGGGAGCAATTGGAGACCACATGAAATGATTCAATTCAATATCATTTTTTACAGAATTTTAAAACAAATTATCTGTTTTGCATACACATAAGATAAAATTATCTGATTTTTGAAACATAGGAAATGAAACCACTATGTCTTGTAGTATATACTCAAAAAAATTGGGACATCCCTTCAATTTCTTTGTGCTGTCTCCATTTGTTTTCAAAATCACTCGATTAAATTGTGCACTTGAATGATTCAGAACACAAAACTGAATCACTTCAGTTTTAGGAGGTTTCCAAAAGCTCGTAGATGGTTTAAGGTTCTCTCCTAGTTTTTAGTATTCACATTTTCTTTTGAAACTTCCAAAAATATTTCATAACTTTAATTACTGAGTAAAATTTTTCTGGTAGTATAACTGGAGAAAACAAACATTATGGCACACCCACAAATCCATGTGCACCAGATCGTGTACCTGGAGGTTCTTCTAGTGGATCTGCAGTTGCAGTTGGTGCGATGCTTGTAGATTTCTCCTTGGGTATGTTTTTTTTGTGCTTGGAAAACTTGTGGTGGTTTTTAATATATATCCTTAATTAGTTGAAGAGAAAGGTTTTCTCTATTGCAGGTACTGACACAGGAGGAAGTGTCAGAGCCCCTGCATCATTTTGTGGAATTTTTGGGTTTCGGCCATCACATGGCATTGTTTCTACTGCTGGAGTTATTCCTCTGGCTCAGAGTTTTGATACTGTGGGTAAGGATCCCAACAGCATAATGGCTTCAGTTTTGAACCATTTTCCTTTCAATTCAATATGTCTAAAGAAAATTCAACTCTGCTCTTGAGAGACATAAAGTGCAAATTATGTCACAACAGTGATGTTCTTGATGGATTTGTGTTGCCCTGGTTTAAAAGGCATTTCAAACATCTGTGGACCCGACAAGCAAACATGTGGAACAAATGATCAAATTTTAGTTTGGATTTTTTCGAATTTCAGTAGCTGTTTAGAAATTCTTCTTCCTTTTTTCCATTTTTAAACTTCAAATGATTGTGAGTTATGTGTCAGCTACCTGGGTATTAACTTGTACTGCACTAATCCAGGCAATTTATGCATTTTATTATTAATTACATCTACTACTTTGTAAAATAGGATGGTCAGCTAACCCATAACACTCCTTTCTTTGGCTAGTCATTCTTTTGACACCAAGTTCTCCTATAGGATGGTTTGCTAGGGATCCTGCAATCTTGAATCGAGTTGGGCGTGTGCTACTGCAATTGCCTAATGTGAATCCTGTCAGACCTAGTCAGATTATTATTCCAGAAGATTGTTTCCAGCTTCTAAGCATTCCAAATGATTGGGTTACTCAAGTTCTTATTAAATCATTCCAGAAGTTATTTGGGGGTAAGTGAGTTTATTAGATGACCATATTATTTGTCGAGTTCCATTAGTGAGCATTTAGAGCTTATACACTTTACTGAATTTAAAGACTAAATTTTAATATCCATAGTTACTTAGTCACTCATCTGCCTCTAGGATGAATTCATTATATGTACATGATTCATTGTAGAAGATTAGACCATTGCCTTTTTTTCTTTTTTCTTTTTTTCATTTTTTACTTTTTTTTCCCTTTAATTCCCCCACTCCCCCCCCCAAAGCCACAAAAAGGTTCATTCTTATGCTGTTAAGAAATGTTGTGAAATGCAACATGGTTAATTTTCATTTTGGCGATGTTCAAATGCATCCTTGGTGTTCATACTGATCTTTTTCTCATTGTGTGAGATGTTTCTTTATGAATTTATTATTGCAGGCCTTAGTGTAAAGCATGAAATCCTTGGGGACTATATTAGGGACAAAGTTCCTAGTTTGAAGCATCTCATGAGCACAGGAAGAGAAAATGAAGTATATAATATACCATCGTTGGCAGCAATTTCAGATGCCATGCGGTCACATGTAAGGTGCAAATCATAAACAGAATTTGCTAGAGAGCTAATTGATTTAAACAGTGGCTTAAATGATAATTGTGATATGCTATGATTCCATTTAACTTTTAACCTTAATTACCATTTGAAGCATAGGTATGAATTCAAGAATAACCATGGTGAATGGGTCAGTACAGTCAAACCTGATTTAGGTCCGGGAATATCAGAACAGGTATGGGAAGCCATTAGGTCAACAGGTGAAAACATTGATGTATGTCACTCTGTGAAGACTGAACTACGCGCTGCTCTAACTGCTTTACTTGGGGTACTCTCTCTCTCTAAAAAATGTTGGGGATTTCTTTTTTTGTTTAGCTTTCCAGTGGATGGATTACATAAAATGTTGTGAGCATTAAGTGTGGTATAAATTATATGTATATGTGTTTGTGTGTATATGTAGGTATTAGATATATATATATATATATATATATATGAAGAAAATATGAATCTTATCTAAGGGAATTGAGGCACTGAAAAGATGCTTCTTTTCTTTTTTTTTTTCTTTTTTTTTTTTTTGTGTGTAAAAAATAGAATGTTCAAGATAAACTATATTCTTTGTTGTAGAAGATTTGTCCTGTTTTTAGACATGTTTTGCTAAAAAAAAAATTAAATTTAGAAGTGAAATTGGCATTATTCTAGTTTTATAAATTCATTTAGGCTCCATTTGTTTCTCTGGGAAAAAAATTTGTATGTCCATAGAGATGGATGAGACACAAGTCATTGGGATTCTAAGATTACTAAACGATATGAAGAACCTACATAACTTGAGCTGAATGAAGCTGGTAGGTCTAATTATCCAAAGATAAATAAATAAATAAAGCTCATAGGTCCAGCATATTACTGGAAAGTGGCATCCCAATAACATAAAAGAAAGCCATTTTTCATCATTTTTGTGGAAGTGCAAAATTGTTATGAACCATATAAACAGGATACCTGTATTGTTCTTGTGCAATAAAAACAGTACTCTGGAGTTTTCCAATATAATTTCCAGGATCTACTTCTCCCAAATACCTAATGGAACCTTATTTTCAACTTCTTGGATATTTCTCAGAGTGATGCCAATAATTGGATTCAAATAAACCATGAAAATATACTTATTTGTTTGATTTAGCCTCTCTCTTTATATCTAGCTTGCCAATATCTTTATGGAAGAACTAATTTCATGGAGCTATAGCTGCATTTTTGAAATTCTTGTTAATTTTTGTAAATACACTCACACAAGCTAGTCACCTGCAACTTATAGAAACAAGATAGAAGACTCCCACAAGCACAGGAAACTTAAAGGAACAAAATAGAGGACGCCATTTCTGTCACATGAATTCACTCTTGCCATTGTTCCCTTTCTATATTTAGGATTTTGGTATCCTTGCAATCCCTGCGGTTCCTGGGCCTCCACCAAAAGTACAAACAGAGGCAACTACATTTGAAACTTTCCGCGTCAGGGCTTTTAACTTGCTGTCCATTGCTGGAATGTCTGGTTTTTGTCAGGTTCTGTCTCTCTCTCTCTCTCTCTCTCTCTCTCATGCACGCATGCCAACTCATCTTATTTTTTCCTACCTTGATTACCATAAGACGTTTTAATTAGCTTCATAAAAAATATGTTCAATCCACAGGTAAGCATACCACTAGGGCTGTATGATAATCTTCCTGTGGCAGTTTCCTTGCTGGCAAAACATGGCTCAGATGGGTTCCTACTGAATCTTGTTGAGACACTTTATGACACTCTCAAAGCACAGTTTGAAATTATCGAGAAAATGAGTTACTGAATTTGGTTTCTCTGTAATATATTGTTGTAAGTTACATTTCCTTCATTAAGATGTAAAATCAGAAAGTAATCTTGTTTACAATTTTTGGCTGCTCTGCGCTTCTTCCTTCTATGTATACATTTCATTCTTTAGGTGGCACTTGACAAACTACACTGTTAATTTATTGCATGAAACAGTGCAGAACAACCAAAAGAACTCACACTGCATGGACTAGCTTTAGGGGCCAGAACTTTCCTTTGGCTCCTACTCCTGATTGAGTCTGATCAGAGGTTAATTTTATGGGTGGATACACATGGTAGGACCATCTTTGACAACAAATATGGCTTCACCACTGACCTTGTAGCCATGGTGATATCTCTCCTCCTTAAATGGAGAGATTGAGGTTTCAAAATCTTGAACCCAGCTATGGTACATTAAAACAAAACAAAACAAAGCAAATGCGATATCAGTCTTACATCTTAGGAAATTATTTGGCATTGGAAATAATTTAGAATTTGGGAATTTTTATGGTGGTATCATATGTGAAAGAAGTCAATTGCTCATCCGAATTTGCACACGAAAGTTCAACCGTTGGTCTTAGAGCCAACCAATCGGATCAGGGATTGGCCAAACCAAAAGCGTTAAAATGACTGCTTTGTCCTCCTACAGCTGCCACACAACCCCGTTCTCCATCATTGCTTCCAAAGAACCACAGGGATAAAATCGTAATTTCACTGGAGCCAATTGACATTTTGAAAATTGATTTTGTCAGGGCAACTTCTCTGTACACAAATATATACACATCACAAGCAAGTTCAATACGGAACGACGGCGTTTTTATTTGTAAGACGTAAATTGTTGCCTTGGTAACATTTGTTTTTTGCTCAGCTTGATAACATTTGCTTTATCTGTTCGGAGAGACTGGGAAGAGAGCTCACTCGGAGAGAGCAGTAGCAGACATGGCAACAGACTCGGATTTTGGAGCTTTCATGGAGAAGTTCCTTCTGCAACCAACCTCTTCTCCTCATGAACTTCCCCTGAATGGCCTTACCTTTGCCGTTAAAGACATGTGAGTTCCCCTGTATCAGCTTTCAGATAATATGATTAAATTAATTTCGTTGATTTTCTTCATAATATTACTCCTCTTTTTCTTTTCCCCTGCTTTGTGGGTACATAAAAATTCAAGTTTTTATGCTTGTTTTTTGGTGATTCTGTTTCGTCCAAAAAATCTTTTCTGGGGATTTGTTCGCGCGAGCGTGCCACTGTGCCAGCCACAAACCTGTGATTGTAGGTTATAAACAGATTCCAAGCTCATACATCAATATTAGCTTTTGGGTTCTTTTTTAAGAAAAAAAATTGATAAGGATTGTCACTGTGAGTATGCTGTCATTACATAAAAAGCGAAAAATATCATACTTATCTTTATGTAACTCCAAGCTTATATGTCAATTTTAGCTATTGGGTTTTGTAATTCCAAGCTCCTGCATCAATTTTAGCTATTGGGTTTTATCAAGATTGTGTGTGTGCATTTGCTGTGGATATAGAAATTCAAAATATCATACTTCTTTTATTGTACTTCCAAGCTCAGAAATGTTTTATGTAATTCTAGGATCATAAATTTCTATGTATCTCCAAACTTATAAATCAAATTTTCCTATTGGGTTTTACTATGTTCTTTTTGAAGATATCAGCGCTTCTTTATTTTCATTTTTAAATTTATTTTATTAATTTGAAATATGGAAGCAGATTTGATGTGGATGGATATGTGACTGGGTTTGGGAATCCTGACTGGGCGAGGACTCATCCTGCCGCCACATCAACGGCTCCAGCTGTTTTAGCAGTCTTAAGAGGAGGTGCCACTTGTGTTGGTAAAACTGGCATGGATGAAATGGCATACAGGTTAGAATTATGAAGCCACTTTTGATTTTGCCCGTTTCACTTAAGAACTCATTACAGTTGCATGAGATGACTACAAGTGTGATGACTTAATAGTGAATGACTCTTCATTGTTTCATTGGATTATGTGATCCTTAATTTACCTAAATAGCCATTGCCCAATGATTTCCCAATGTTGATTTCAAGATTTTAAGTAACGTGTTGAAGCTGTTTTATTGAATTTCTCTGCTTTCCAAAGAACAATCCTTAACTAGTTCCAAATTCATGCAGATTAAGTCTCAAACCGAATCTGTTTTATGGAATTTCCCCAATAGCATTGGTCCATCCTTTTCAAAGACATAATAAAATGGCTACTGTTTTTTAAAGGAACAAATGAACAATGAGGTATTTATGTTAAATTATGTTAAATTCCAACGTCAAAAATGTCTAGGATCAAATTATATAGATATTATTGTGGATGGTCATACTTTATTATTAAGCTTAGTGACACCGTTATTTTTAATGACAAATTTCATTATTTAAAGAGCATTTGGAGACCATGTGGAAATAATTGAATTCAATATCTTTTTTCGCAGCATTTGAAACAAATTATCTGTTTTTTTGTTCACATTTCAATTATCTGACTTTTGGGGACATAGGAAATGGAACCACTTCATCTGGTAGTATACACTTGATAAAATTGGGACATCTCTTCTATTTTTTGTGATATAACCACTTATTTCCAAAATCATCCCATTCTGAAAAAAAGAAATGGTGAATTTGAATGCTATGAAACACAAAATTGAATAACTTCAGTGTTAGGAGGTTTCCAAATGCTCTTAGATGGCTTAAGGTTCTCACATAGTCTTTTATATTCACATTTTCCTTTTATTTTTAAATAATCTTTTGTAATTTTTTTTACTGAATAACTTTCTTCTGACAGTATAAATGGAGAAAACAAACATTATGGCACACCCACAAATCCATGTGCACCAGATCGTGTACCTGGAGGATCTTCTAGTGGATCTGCTGTTGCAGTTGGTGCAAAGCTTGTGGATTTCTCCTTGGGTATGTTTTTCTTTTGTAGAAAAGCTGTGGTGGTTTTTGGTATATCCTTAATCAGTAGAAGGAAAAGGTTTTCTCTATTACAGGTACTGACACAGGAGGAAGTGTAAGAGTCCCTGCATCATTTTGTGGGATTTTTGGGTTTCGGCCTTCACATGGTATTATTTCTACTGCTGGAGTTACCCCTATGGCTCAAAGTTTCGATACTGTGGGTAAGGACCCAACACCATAATGGCTTCAGTTTGAACTATTTTCCTTTTAATTTAATATGTCTGGTGAAAAACTACTATGCTCTTGAAATATCTAAGTGCAAATTATATCCCAACAGTGATATTCTCAATAGATTTGTGTTTCTCTGGTTTAAAAGGCATTTGAAATAACTGTGGACCCAACAAGCTAACATGTGGTGAAATTTTAGTTTGAATTTTCCCTAATTTCAGTGACTCTTTAGATTTTTTTTTTTTTCCAATTATTGCAAACTATGTGTCAGCTTTCTAGGTATTAACTTGTACTCATTAATCCGGGAAATTATTGTATTTTCATTCTTAATAACATCTAATACTTCATAAAATAGGATGGTCAGCTACCTATATCACTCTTTTCTTTGGCTAGTCATTCCTTTGACACCAAGTATTCTTATAGGATGGTTCGCTAGAAATCCTGTGATCTTGAATCAAGTTGGGCGCGTGCTACTGCAATTGCCCGATTTTCATCCTGTCAGACCTACTCAGATTATCATTCCGGAAGATTGTTTCCAGCTTCTAAGCGTTCCAAGTGATCGGGTAACTCAAGTTCTTGTTAAATCAGTTGAGAAGTTATTTGGGGGTAAGTGGATTTATTATATGACTATGCTATTTGTCTAGTTCCATTAGTGGGTATTTAGAGCTCATACACTGTACTTAATTTAAATGACTCCATTTCAATTCCCATAGAGAGTCGCTCATCCACCTCTAGGATGACTTCATCATATGTATATGATTCATTCTAGAAGATTAGACCATTTCCTCTCTTTTTTCCCATAAAATGCCACAAAATGGATTAATCTCAAATGCTATGAAGAAACGAGAATTTGTTCATTAATTAGAAATGCTGTCAAATACAAGGTTAAATTTCATTTTGGCAATGTTCAAATGTATCCTGAGCATTCATACTGATTTGTTTCTTATTGATTGAGATGTTACTTTATGTATTTACTAGTGCAGGCCAAGTTGTAAAGCGTGAAATCCTTGGGGACTATGTTAGGGACAAAGTTCCTAGTTTGAAGCATTTCATGAGTACAAGATGTGAAAATCAAGAATATAATATACCGTCCTTGGTAGCACTTTCAGGTGCCATGAGGTTGCTTCAAAGGTGCAAATCGTGAACAGAATTTGCTAGGAAGCTAAATTGATTCAACTACTGGCTTAAATGATAATTGTGATATTGATATGATTCTGTTTTAATTGTTGACCCTTGAATTCAATTACCGTTTGAAGCATAGGTATGAATTCAAGAATAACCATGGAGAATGGGTCAGTACAGTCAAACCTGATTTAGGTCCAGGAATATCAGAACGGGTATGGGAAGCCATTAGGTCAACAGACGAATACATTGATGTCTGTCACTCTGTGAAGGCTGAGCTACGTGCTGCTCTAACTGCTTTACTTGGGGTACTCTCTCTCTCTCTCTCTCTCTCTCTCTCTCTCTCTCTCTCTCCCAGTTTCACGAGCAAAAGTTTCTAGTATTTGGAGCTGCGATATTCCCACACTTCAAAATGTTTGGGAAATTTTTTTTAAGCTTTTGATGAACTTTTTAATGGATGAATTACATAAATGTTGCGAGCCTTTAATGCGGTGTAATTTATATTTATATTATGCTACATGTATTTGTGATGGTCGTGTGTATATTTGTGTATGCTGCTGATCTGGACACCTTTTTTTCCATATATAAGGACATGAACCTAACCTAAGGGCTTTGAGGCACTGAAAATTCAAAGTGCTTTCTTGTTTGATCAAGAGTTCCTGATCTGAATGGTTTGCTCAAAATCTCTATAATTTAGAAGTGAAATTGACATGATTCTAGTTGCTTGATAGTCATTTAGGCTCCATTTGGTTTCTCTGGGGAAGAAGTGAAAAAGGGTGGGTGGGGGGTGGTGGGGACCACAACAATTCTAATATTATTGAGCTGTTTGAAGAATCTACATAACTTGGACTCAATGAAGCTGGTAAGTCCTGCCTATTCACTGGAAAATGGCATCCGAAGAACAGAAAAGAAATCCATTTTTCATCATTTAAAGAAAATGCAGATTTGTAATGAACAAATAAAATATGTGCATTGTTCTGCTGCAAGAAAATTGTAATTGGAAGTTCTGCAATATATTTTTTAGGATCTACTTCTCCCAAATTTCAATTAGAGCCCTATTTTCAATTTCCTTACCCTCTATTCTCAGATTGGTGTCAAACTGTCAATAATTGGATTTGCGTAAGGTTAAAATCATGAAAACATGCCTATTTGATAGATCAAATCTCATTCTTTGTCTCTAGCTTATAAATATATTTATGGAGGAACTAATTTCCAGGAGCATATCTGTATTATGGGAATTCTTGATATACTCTCACAGGTCACAAGCAACTCATAGTAAGAAAATAGAAAGACACCACTGGTCTCATAAATTCACTTTTACTGTTATTTCCCCTTGTATATTTAGGATTCTGGTATCCTCGCAATCCCTGCTGTTCCTGGGCCGCCGCCAAAACTACAAACAGAGGCAACTAGGCTCGAAAC
The DNA here is from genome assembly GCA_039720395.1 of Liquidambar formosana. Taxonomy (NCBI): domain Eukaryota; kingdom Viridiplantae; phylum Streptophyta; class Magnoliopsida; order Saxifragales; family Altingiaceae; genus Liquidambar; species Liquidambar formosana. The sequence continues at coordinate 23,716 of JBBPBK010000041.1, read as the reverse complement.
TTTTCGTGTAAGGGCTTTCAGCTTGCTGTCCATAGCTGGAATATCTGGTTTCTGTCAGGTCTCTCTCTCTCTCTCTCTCATGCAAACTCACAATGATCTTGTTTTTCCTTCCTTGATTATCGTGAGACATTTTAACCAGCTTTGGAAATATGTATCCACAGGTAAGCATACCACTAGGCCTGTATGATAATCTTCCAGTAGCTGTTTCCTTGTTGGCAAAACATGGTTCAGATGGATTCCTACTCAATCTTGTTGAGACCCTTTATGACACTCTCAAAGAACAGATTGAAATTGCAGAGAAAATGAGTTACTGAATTTGGTTTCTCTGTAACATTTTGTTGTAAGTTACATTTCTCTCATAGTCTCATTTAAGATACAAAATCCAGAAGTAATCTTTCTTGTTTGCAATTTTTTGTTGCTTCGCGATTCTTTCTTTAATACATTTCAATCGTTGGGTGACACTGAACAGTAACAAACCACCATAACTGTCAATTTATTGCATGAAGCAATGCAGAACCATAAACTCACAGTGAATGAAGTAGCTTTAGAGGCCAGAACTTTTCTTTGGTTCCTACTCCAGATTTAGTGTGATCAGAGATACATTTTGTGGGCGGATACATATACAGTAGAACCATCTCTAATAACAAATGTAGTTTAACCACCGACCTTATAGTTGTCATGGTATCTTTTCTCCTCTTGTAAAGGAGAGGTTGGGGTTTTGCTCACACCGGCTCATGGAAAAAGGTGGTCCAAGCCTTGGGTGGGACCTATTCTATGGGTAAGGTGCAAGGTTGGTACCCAATATGTATATATAGATATATAAGTGCTGCTCCCACGTGATGGTTGCAAATAGGCCCAATCATTTTGCGACATGTGGGATGTCACCTAGGTAATCCAAATCTTTTGTGTGTGTGTATATATATATATATATATATATGGGAAATTATTTGGCATTGGGAATAATTTAGAATTTGGGAATTTTGTGGTACCATGTGGGAGAAGCCAATAGCTGGAAGTAAAATTATAGTTAATTAAAGAAAGCTAGCTAATATAACAAATATTCCCATACATGGCAGTTCACATAGTTTATACAAGTCAGAGTCCTCTGTTTAAGTGATCAGTTTGGGAAGGAAACCTGCCGAATCAATTTATGCTTTGTTTGGTTGCCAAGAAAATGGAGGGAAAATAACGATTTTTTTTTTTTTTTGGGGTAGATAAAAAGGAAAGATAAATTGGAATCTTATAAACATCCTTCCAACCACCCAAAAAAAAAAAAAAAAAAAAAAAAAAAAGGAACACTTGGAAAAGAAGGACAAGAAAAAGTAAAGAAACACAAACAATGTGGGCTAATCGATCAAATATGACAACCAAGCCGAAGCCTGGTCCACTAACAAACCAATCCATCAGGGTTTAAGTGTTAACCATCTTTTTTTTGCCTTTTTTTTCTTTTAAAATTTTTGGGTCTCAATCAATCCATCATCAATTCAAAGGAAAAAAAATTGTCCATATTTTTTTGGTGCTTGAAGAAACTTTTACTCGTAGTAGAGGTTGGACAAAACAAAAGTGTGAGGTCAAAGGTCAGTATAAGGCAACTGCCTCCTCGGACAGGCCCAGGGTGGGGGCCCACCAACCACCTCGAGGTCCTCGAGGAAGGTAGGTGAGACTGAGAGCCCTAGTAAACGCCCTCCACCATTTTTCATTCAAAGTAAAAATAAACAAATATATATTCAGTGTAATAACTTTGACTTCTCTTTTGTGGGCTATTGACCTTTTAAAAGCTTACCGCATATGGATTTTGGCCCACTTGAGAACCCAAGCATTCCACGCGCCCCTCATGCGGTGCGCAACACACAACCCCATCAAATGGGAACTTTGATTCTTTCCAAGGGCTGTGATTGCCTCCACACCTGCCCTTGGCCATTGATTGAAACAACCAACCATGGCCAGCCAGAGCACATGAACAAAGGCCATGCCAATCACATTTTCTTCTGATTAGTAGCCTTAGGTTAGCATAAATACATAAACAAATAAATAAAATTTAAGAAAAGAGCATTGATTTTTGTTCCTTGTCAGGAGAGTCACAATCTCTCTCACATAAGCATGAGATTCACACTTATTTAATAGGTAATGGTCCTACAACGCCATGCTATTGTTATAAAGTTAATAATTACTTGCAAAAAACGTGTCCGTCTGATTTTCACTTCACTCTCTCATTAGTGTGTTTATAGTTTCACTTCACAAATCCTAAATAAATTGCTTTATACCACTGACCATTAATTTAAGTCGTAATCTTCTTCTCTTAGTAAGAAGAGGTTTGGGATTCAAAATTGCACTCAATATAACAAAACAATTGTAGGGTGGGGACCCCTGGGTGACCATGTAGGGCTTGGATATTCAACAAATAAGTTAGTGCATTTAGGGAGGGCGGGGGGAACTTACTTATAGGTAGGTGTAGGATTTGCCAATGGGGTTTTAGCCTAAATGGCGCATTTCCTTCTTTAAAGGGGAAGGTTTGGGAAAAATTGTGATTTCAAATCCTCCCTAATTCATGTGTAAAGGGAAAGGGGTTATGGGAAGTGGGATGAGATGCGCACCTTTGTATAGCCTAACAACCTATTGGGCTCTCTTTTGAACTAAGAAAAAAAAAGTGTAGGATTTGGACCATTTGGTAATAAAGAAAAAATATATATATATATATAGTTAGGGTGACATTGTGAGGTGGGGGAAAATAGAAAAAATAAAAATGACACTTTCTACATTTTTTAAATTATATTTAACTTTGGATAACTTAAATTATTTGGTCAAATTGGGCCAAAGGTCACTTGAATTCAAAATTATTTTATAAAATTTAATCCAAACAGTAAAAGAAAAGAAGAAAGAAGAAAGATAAACAGTTTTCCTTTTTCTCATCGGAATCTTTCATTTTTAATAAAAATTTCAATTTCATAAAGTTTTTAAAACTAATAAGTAGGAAATACAAGCAATTTATATGATTGGTATTAATGAAACTAAGTACTCTTACGAGGATTCAAATCTACGCGTAGTATGCTTACAAGTTATATCATTTGACTTAGATGTTATTTTTGCCAAAATTTTTCCAACCACATATAAATGTCACTCCAACTAAACACCTAGTTTGAATCTGACTTCAACCACTTGGGCACTATAAGTTGTCAAACCTTACGAACGTACCACATTTTATATAATCACATTTTTCCTTTTGGTTTAAAGGAAAGCCTAGTGTGCCCTTGGACTAGTAGCTAATCCCTTTCCTGTAACCCTTTCTCCTCACACACGCATTCAGGAGGAGTTGAAATCACTATCTCTCTTAAATTGTCCTTTTTACCATATCTCATACTCTCACCAACTAACGCACCATATATGCTATGTCAACTCCACATTTGCACCTACCAAAAAAAATCCCCAAATCATCTGTTATATCATTATATCATGCAATTATTATATAGCACCACCAATACGGGTTAATAAGATAGGTTAACGTGTAAGGATTCTTTGTTTTGACGTTTGGGTTCATTCAACAGTTCTAAAAAAAACTCAATTTTTATCCCATAAATATACTTGTTTTCTTTTTGAACCGTTGGATTACTTAAACACCCAAAGCTGAGGATCCTCTATGGGGTGGCACTTTCTAACTATACAACCATGTTGGACCTGAAAATTAACTGATTCAACAATTTCAAGACGACTCCAAAGTCCAAACTCCACTGCCATCCGAGCCACCAGGCCTAACCCAACCCAAATGCTAACGGGGTCCCACAACATGATTCCCATTTTCCAATTGAATCCCACGCGCCGCCAAATGGGGTGGGCGAAAACACCATCCGAAACAACAAAATCATGGATTTATGTTTTTCTCCGCCTTTCCCGTTCCCATTAACTCTCTCTCTCTCTCACACTATGATTTTCACAGAGGATTCACCAATAAAATCCCTATATATACGTCCATAATCAAACCAAGAAGCATCAGTCGTTAGGACATTCACTCACCCAAAAGAAACCAGGGAGAGAAAGGTTTTGAATATGGAGGTGAGAGCTCGAGCTCCCGGAAAGATCATACTCTCTGGCGAACACGCCGTCGTTCATGGATCTACGGCCGTTGCTGCTTCAATTGATCTCTACACTTACGTTTCTCTACGCTTTCCCACCGAATCTGGTACCTCTCTCTCTCCCTCTCTCTCTACAGATACATTATTTATGGCTGTTTTCATTGAATCTTTCTTTTCCTTTTTTGAGCTAAAATTGAATAGAGGAAGTTTCTGAGATTGAATTGATTTGGGTTTGCTTGAAATGATGACACGTAGAAACCTTTTAAGATTTTGTGATAAGCCGTTGTTTTCTGCAACTTATTGCTTCTTCTTCCCGCCCTCCCCACCCAATGTATTGTTGAATTTGTGCATTTGTGGAGCTACATTTGCGGAGATCAAGCTTGTGAGATTGGGATGATTTGGATTTACTTGAAATGATGATATTAAGATACCCTTTCCACCTCTTGTGATAATGATTTTTTTTTTTTTTTAAAATAAATCTTCCTCAAAACAATTTCCCGTGTTTCTTTTGGTTGAAGTAGCATTTTTTGCGAGCTAAAATAAATTGCAGAGACGAGCTGGGGTGTTCTGGTTGTACTTGAACTGATGATTTGAAGACACCCTTTTGATATTTTGCGATGATGGTGGGTTTTTAAGAAGGGTCGTAGAAAAAGTGATTGATTTACATCCATAATTGCTCAATTCTTGCCTGCAAACAGTCCATACTTTTCCACCTTTTTTTTTTTATAATTTTTTTGTTATGATTTTATTTTGTGGTTCGATTTGGGAATGTTTTGCACTCTTGCCATTTAGTTGATGATGATGGTGGGTGTGTTGTTTTGTATATTCCTTTGTCATTGTGGTTTTGAACTACTATGGTTCTTAACGGAGTTGAGTGTGTGGGATGATTAATATGGAAAAATGTTTTTCCAACACTTATTGAAGGTATTGAAGATTGCAGGGAGAAAGTAAGCAAGAAGATAAAAAGCACCCAAGAGAGCCATTTTTGTTGTGGTTAACCCTTTAATATAAAGGCAAAATTATGGATTTATGTCAAGGAAAATTTTTTACTATGTAGAATAATGGAGGTAAGAGAAGTACTCCGTATTTGGTAAATATTGTTGAGAAACCACACTACTTTACCATCTATAGGTAACTTAATGGAGAAGTGGTCCTTTAGAAATAAACAAGTGAAGTAAGCAAGAAGATGAAAAGCACACAAGAGGGCTATTTTTGTTGTGAAAAACCCTTTAATATAAAGGCAAAACTATGTGATTTATGTCAAGGAAATTTTCCACTTTGTTGAATAATGGAGGTAAGAGAAATACTTTTTGAGCAAGGTTAAAGCTAACCAAAACTTCAAGACATCACCATTCTTGGAATACGACAACAATGCTTTTCACCTTAATGGTGGATTTCCAGAACATGACAAGGGAATCTCTCACCAAAATGGGCCGCAAGAGCATCTGTAAAATTAAATTAAATGAAATTTTGTTTAGGATACAGATAAAACTTGTAAATCATGAAAATTGGATATTAGTTGTGGGAATGATTCAGGGGTTAGACACCAAATTTAAATGTTTGGGTTAGGATTCTATGATCAAGAAGAAATCAGTTGATTCAATCTCCAGATACGTGATCATGCAGTAGCCACATTCCATGCAGTTTTGACTACCTTTGCCCATGTGGTTGCTGGAGTGAAAGTTATGAAAGGGCAGTAATCATGATGTGTTTGTTCACCATAATCTGTTCTTTTTCTATATATATATATATATATATATATATATATATATATTTCTTTTTTTTCTTTTTTCTTTTTTTTTTGGGTACAACCATAATCTATTCCATGTTCTATTTTGATCATCTTTTGATACATTTCTTGTTCATTTGATGCTGGTTTTCTGTTAACTGGATTTCTCAGTAAATTTTTCATTTTTGTTTTCCCATAGAGAATGATGGTACACTAAAACTCCAGCTCAAGGATATGGCATTAGAATTTTCATGGCCAATTGGGAGAATCAAATTAGCACTGCCCGGACTAGGTAGTCCCCTCTGCTCAACACCCACGTCATGCTCGCCAGAGTCCATTAAATCAATTGCTACTCTGGTTGAAGAACAGAATGTTCCTGAGGCAAAAACTGGACTTGCTTCTGGAATGTCAGCTTTTCTCTGGCTGTACACCTCTATCCATGGGTGTGTATCCAATATTTGTTTCTATTAATTCTCCCCCCTTACTTTAGTTTCTAATTTGGACCCCTTTATGTTTCAGGTATAAGCCTGCTACGGTGGTTGTCACTTCTGAGCTTCCACTGGGTTCGGGTTTGGGTTCATCTGCCGCACTCTGTGTCTCACTCTCAGCTGCCTTGCTTGCTTTGTCCGATTTTGTAAGTTTGGATTTAAGCCACCAGGGTTGGTTAATGTTTGGGGAGAGTGAACTCGAATTGGTCAACAAATGGGCTTTTGAAGGCGAAAAGATTATTCATGGAAGGCCATCTGGAATTGACAACACAGTAAGCACTTATGGTATGTGATCTTTCTGAGAAAAGTTACACTAATTTAACATCTTTCATTGACAATATTCCAGATTTCTTCCCTTCCCATCTCTTAATTAATTGGCTAGAATTCATGTTGTATTAGATTGCTAGAATATATTGAAATTCAAGTTGATATAAGGAATATAATGAGTAATAAAGCTTATTGTCATGTCAAATATTAGTGAGAAGATTAGGAAATTTTGAAGAAATAGATTAAAAATTCAATTAGTGGGAAAATGGAATGAATTTTAGTAGAAAAGGGGGCATATGATATACCCTTTCATACTTATTTAGAAATTTTGGAAGATATACAAAGTGTTTTGCTATATGCTTGAATAATTTTTGAGTTTTTGAACCATGCACAAATCACAATCACTTTGGGTAGATACTAGACATACACATAAAAGTTTCATATAATTTTAGACTTCTCAGAAAATCCAGAGATTTTGGTCCCATTTTCCCTTGTCAAACACATGCTCCCCACTCCTGAATAAAAAAATTTAGCTATCAATGTCTGATATACTGTCATTAACTTCATCAAAGAGCATGTTGTTTCATTATTTTTCAAATGCAAGAGGGTTAGTATATGGATATATCTGTATTAAAAAAAAGAGTATGTAACAGGCAACATGATCAAGTTCAAGTCAGGTAGTTTGACACGTATCAAGTCCAACATGCCACTCAAAATGCTCATTACTAACACAAAAGTTGGGAGGAATACGAAGGCATTAGTTGCCGGTGTCTCAGAGAGGACTGTCAGACATCCAGATGCCATGGGTGCTGTGTTTAATGCTGTTGATTCTATCAGCAAGGAATTATCTACCATTATTCAGTCACCTGCTCCTAATGACCTCTCCATAACTGAGAAGGAAGAGAAGATAGAAGAATTAATGGAAATGAATCAAGGTTTGCTTCAATGTATGGGGGTCAGCCATGCTTCAATAGAAACAGTGCTTCGAACAACATTGAAGTACAAGTTAACTTCAAAATTGACAGGTGCTGGGGGCGGAGGCTGCGTTCTGACACTGTTGCCAACCCGTATCCATTTTCTTATTTTGTTTATATATCATGCTCTTATTATTCTAATGATTTGCTACTTTCCATTTTTATCTTCATATTCCATAATTGCCATGATTTGATATAACTTATATAGTATAATTTAACAGTTATATGGCTCCAAATATAGCTTCTTTTCTTTTCTTTTTTTTTTGTTTTGTTTTTGGGGAGGGGGGAGGGAGGGATATGTAGCAACCCCGAGTAGTTGATATTTAAGGCCTTGTTGATTTGACTTGACTTGAATATTTACGATTTTTCCCATTTTCTGCTACGTTTGCATTTTCAGACAATTGTCATTTTCAGAGAAGCAGATGTTGCTTTACTAGATCCGCTGTCTAACATGACAGTAGATAAGAAAGAAGGTTATTCAGTATCTGATCTGATTAACTTCACGTGGGCTCCCCATAATTAATTAAAATTACAAAAGGAATGTGCATCTACTACTATTTAGTAGCAGATAGAGTGCAAATATATGCCTATAAGTGGAATAGAATTAGAATATTGAGTAGGTATTATCATCAGGCATGAGATGGAAATGAAATCTTTGTCACATATCAGATGAGATAGGGATTTGAAGTAGTGCATGACTTTGCGTGTGAGACAAAACTGGGTTAGATCATGCAATGTATGTTAAATGTATTTTTGATCAATATATATATATATATATTAATTTGTTAATATTTTAGGGATATTGAGGACTTGAAACAACCATAGCAATAAACACTGTGGTTGTCGCTTCAAATAGGAATTACTTAGTGCTATTTTTTTAATCCTGCTACCAATTTTATTAGACATTGATTTTAGCTGGGATGAGGGTTTATAGTTTTAGAGAAATAGGACAAGGGAAAGGAAAAGGGATGAGAAATTAGGGGATTTATTTTGGAGAGAACCTGAACTATGGTGTAAAAGTGGAAATACTAAGGAATGTACTTAATGGAGTGATAGGTGGACAGACCTTCACCATGATGGTATTATATATATGTTTTTTGTGTTGAAATTTTTGGTTGAATAAAGAATAATTTGTAATAATATAGGGTGGAGAAGTAATAAAAATGGAAAGGGTTGAAAGAATGTTGAAGATGATGGGGATGAAGGAGTGTGCCTCAATAGTGAAGAGTTAGTAGATATCATAGGCTTGGAAATGCAGGAGATCAGAGATAATTTGGATGTTTGTGGATGCCTTTAGACAATAATGCCCATAGTATAGAGTACTTGACCAGTTGTTGAGTTGAATCTAAACTTTAAATGCTTATGAACCAGAAACTCAGCCATCTTACCCTAAATCAATCTCGAGAGACAAGGGCTGAAGTTATATCGCTCAGGTACCTTTTATCATGGTAACAAGGATTCTGAACCTCCCAATTTGTGATCTCCTATCACCCATTGGGTAACAAATGCAATTGTGCAAATGTATACTAAAGTTGACACTCTTATGGATTTAAAAATTTGTGAGTGTAGAAAGATTTAAATCTCATCTGTATCAACAAAATCAGATAAATTTTGACTCAGATGGCGAAGTCGGATATATCATATTATACCCTGATACCCATGTTTTGAATGTCATTTATTCGATATGTTCCCTTGACAACATGGATCAGTGCTCTCGCGAACGGTCATTGATAAGGTGATTGCTGAGCTAGAGTCGTATGGATTCCACTGTTTGACTGCTGGAATTGGCGGGAATGGTCTTGAGATTTGCTTTGATGGTTCATCCTGATTTTGCCGGGGGCAGAGATGACTTAGAGTAAGATCTGATATCTGTTGTCAAATGATGACATGAACATGTATGCTTTTGCAGCTGTATCTGTTTCTGTTTTTTTAGTGCCATCTGTACATTATTTTTAATTCAAATAAATCTTACTGAAATTTCATGAATAATAAATTTTCTGCTTCATGGGTATTTGAAACAGCTGTGATTATGCCCAAATTTCAAGCTCTTAATAGATTGTAGTTTCTTTATTCATCTATCCAAAGATTAGGTGTCCATGTGAGCCTTTTTTTTCTTTTTTCCCTTTTTATTTGATAATTGATGACAAATTTATGCATATGGTACATTCACTCAAGTTTCCTAACAAACGATATAAATTGTAGAGCCACAACCTTCAAGTGTCAAGGAAAACTTAACAGATGGGCCAACCTTAGAATTTGCTTTTGCTCTGTATGGGAATAGTCTGTCATACTCAACCGTCTTGAAGTCCATTTCCATCTGGCTGATTACTTAATTTATGCCTAAGTTACCTCTGTCCCTTTACATACTTATATTGGTCTTCCATGGAATTCGGAATTGGTCGGTGATAAGTGGATTGAGTGATCCAGTATCGCTGATCACAAGGCAACTGGAATCAACATGCTACTGATAAGGCCAGCGAATGATAGGTAATGCTAGGGGATTCATTCCGTGGTGAGCTTATTCCAGAAGTGGATAATTTGAAGAGACTGCTTGCTTATACATTTGTAATGAAATGTGAAAATTGTTGACTTCCAAGTCCAGAGCCCCCTATCACTCCAATGAACTCATCTCAACTCAAAACCGTGGAATTTTATTGAAAATCTAGGGTAAAAAGAAAAAAAAAAGGTTTAATTTACACAGCTTATTGTTGCCCAAAAAAAAAAAAGGGGGTGGGGTGGCGGTGATAATGAAGTTACATTGCTCTTCAAGGGCTAAAGCATTCAACAAGCAAATTAACAGAAGCCTCAGAATACAGCAACACAGGCGAGTTAACTCCCGTGAGTCGGGTCAAACCGGGGAAAGACCGAGTTAAGCTCTCTTTTTCTGCTCGAACCACCTGCTGCTGGCTAGACTCAAGAGTAGAAGGGCTGGAGCCACTTGAAAAAATGGTTCGACCCTTTTCACGAAGCCTTGCTACCTCACTCGTCCACATATCCACAATCCCAGACATGGCCACTCTCCTTACTGATATCACTTGACAATGTTTTTGATGGTTTGGAAAAGGAAGAAGGATGTGAGGGGATTTTATAGGAGCGTTTTGGCAAGTGGTTTTGAGGCTGTTTCATACCACGGCGCACACCTTCTTGTGTGGATAAAGCAAATAGGGAAATAGTATCTGTGTGCTTTGAAACATGGGGACAAACGGCCATTAGTTGGTCGGTTCACTAACCTTTTTGGTCCCACACTTACTAAGTCTCAAAACCACAGCAAACTAGCGGTTTTCAAATGGAAGAAAAACCAATTACTATATCCGTATATGGCTTTTTAATCCGTAAAAATCACATGCAGATCCTGCTGACGTCGTGCCAGTGAACCGAACCCAATTATTACGTGTATTTATGGGTTTGATTCACCGGCTCGATGATACACAGAATCTAAACCATTCATGATCGCACATGGATTTTATACGATGGTGCATGATTGTTATGAATACTTCGGACTACTACAAATAAGTTGGCAGTGAGTTGACACAAATCTTGGTACAAGTTTTTATAATTTTATTTGAGATTCATATTTTATGAAATTTATTTTTGGATTAAATAGTCTTTCCATGTAAACCATATGCATACATTCCAAAATTCAAAATTAATAATTATTTTATATATAAATATGAGATTTTTATTAAATAGAAATGTAAGTTTTTGAATTATGTGGCAATCACGAATTAACTTTTTCCTAATATGTTACATTGATTGGCTTACTATAATTGATTAGGTTTTTTTAAACCCCCAAAAAAAAAACAAAACAAAACTAATTTGTACCAAAAAAATAAGAATAATAATAGTGGTAGGATCGATCAGTAGCACTCTTTTTAATTTCATTATAGCATCTAAGCATTAGAAAATTCTCGCTTTTTTTCAGTTCCATAATAACATATGATATTTCATGGCCCAACTAATAAGGCTACTCATTTACAATAGAAAGGAAGACACCCAATCACAATCCATCAAGCATTCACAACAGTTCCACCTGCAGGAAAAAGGGAAAGAGAGAGAGAGAGGGGGGGGGGGGGGGGGTATATTAAAATCTAGTTGTGGCATTCTATTATATAAACACATAATAATAATAATTGCAGCCACTTACCATTAGGATGAAGGGTCTGGCCAGTTATGTAAGAGGAGTCTGGGTCAGAGGCAAGGAAAACATAGCAAGGTGCGACCTCAATGGGCTGACCAGCCCTAGCCATTGGCACTTCACTTCCAAATTTTGTACACTCTTCCTCACTGAATGATGCTGGTATCAATGGAGTCCAAATGGGTCCGGGGGCTACACCATTGACACGTATTCCCTTGCTCACAAGATGAAGTGCAAGTCCTCTGGTGAAAGCCACAATAGCACCTTTGGTTGATGTGTAGTCCAGCAGCGTGGCATGTCCCTTGAACGCATTCACTGATGTTGTGTTTATTATGGAGCTCCCTTTACTCATGTGCTTTAGAGCATGCCTAATAAGTAATAACCACCATTACTATCACCAAACTACAAGTCTTTTTTTTCTTTTTTCCAAGGAAAATACTAAAGTACCCAAATTTTTTACCCATATTTACTTACCTAAATGAGGTGACAGCAGCCACATTTGTCTACTATGTTTGTTCTTTTAATAAATGAAATTTGCATTGGTTAGCCCAATTACCACTTTACTTGGGTATGAAAATTTGGAAAAAAAAAGGACTGTATATACAAGTTTCTACGTGAAGCAATACTACTGCATTGCACAATTAATTTGCCCAAATTACCTTCCTTGAAAGATGTGGTTGATGTGGCGTCTATGTAAGCTAATGTGACATATTGCATCTATTGTCACATTATGCAAAGGGATTTTATTAAAAAATTAGACTTTTTAACATTTTTTTCCCTAACTATGTGTTATCGCAAAAACAAATAATAAATAAGAATAAACTAGTACTTCTTTCGTTCCACAAAGTTACAATTTTTTTTCCCAAAATGTTTATCCTTTTTAAAAAGTCAAATCATAAGTTTTTTGAACTTCCTATAATATCCCTTGTTATTTTAATAATTACTTTCAATACAAGCCCAATAAAAAGTAAGTGAGAGTAATTTTGAAAAAAAAAGAGTTTAACAAATGGCAAGTCAATTAAATGATGGTTTTTTTTTTAAACTGCGTGTTTTGTTCAACATTGCTTATCTTTGTAAGACGAAGAGAGTAACAATTTTTCTAATTATAACAAAGACTAACGACAATAATTATCGTCAAACATGTTCCATTTTTTAAAATGATCTTTAAAAAAATAATAATAAAAAATAAAGAATAATGACTAGACATTTTGTAATTAGGAAAACATAGGAAATTGTGTGCAGTTTACCTGACCATGAAGAAATAAGAGAAAATATTAGTCCTAAACACCCTCAGGAGCCTCTCCTCGTCAATCTCCTCAACCGAGCTCGCCTTATACTGCTCAGCCGCGTTATTAACCAGAATGTCAATCCGGCCATAGGTCTTCACCACTTCATCAACCACTGTCTTGCAATTCTCGTCGAACCCCAAATCCGCCGGTACCGCAATGGGGTCCTTGGCGTCGTTGCTCTTCGCTTTTCTTAACATTTTGAGAGTATCTTGTGCGTCTTTATCTTCTTGACCTTTCACGTATGTGAAGGCCACAGTTGCGCCCTCAAGCGCAAAGCAGTGGCATACGGATCTTCCGATCCCGGAGTCACCGCCAGTTACTATTGCCACCTTCCCCTGCAAAAGAACTTTCAGATTGATTACACTGGTGTATATAGAAAAATTTTCAGGTCGTAATGATTTTCTTGCATCAAGGCCATGCATAGGACGGTTGTAATCCATGCATCTATGGGTTGTACCTTACAATCAACACTGGGTATAACCCAATGCATGGTGCTTATGGTTATAAATTTAAATAAATAAAAAAAAAAAAAAACACTTATGGAAAGAGTACCTGGAGCTTATTGGCAGGCTTGTAATCATGGCTCGTGGCCTGAGGGATAGGGTCCATTACATGCTCTTTCCCAGGCTGCCTCTCCTGCCTCTGTGGTGGGAACTGCTGCCCCTCTGATGCCATTCTAGCTCTTCTAACACTCTTTCTGGGGTTCTGGGTTGCCAGAAAAAAATTGCACGGATTGCCGGAAACTGGGGTTTTCCGGTGACTACTCTGCTGGGTGGCGTTAGGATGCCCTCTGATTCTTGTTAGTAAGGTCCTTGATGAACAGACTATAGGTGGGTGGTGCCGTCGTGGTCCTTTGATCTTGATTATATATAAGTGAAGTAATTTGCATGTGGGACGTAGTGCAACGTGGCGGTGCATGTATCTATGTGTCAAGCTGTTCGCATGCGCCGGACACGTCTTTAGACACGGGGACGTTGTGGTCACTTGAGGGGCAGTTTCTACCTTCTAGTGTGGTCTCGAGGACTATTCTCTGGCAGGACATTTGGCGTCAATATTGCCATCAGATTCACTTGAATGGTCTGGAAAATTAGTACAAATTCAAGTTCAGTTCTGAATTTGTTGGTAAAGTCATATTGCCCAGTTATAAGTTGGGTGTTGTGTCCCATTGGGCTGAAATTGTTGTTACACTCTTTGGGCTACAATGTTAGGCCCAAATCTAGTTCTGAATTATGTGGGTTTGTCCAGCCATAAGTTGGGTAAGCTGGAATAGTGAGACTAAATTTGACATTAATTGATTATCTTCTTTGAAAAAATACGGTTTTTTTTAAAAATATCCTATTAAATACTTCACATCACTATAGCATATAACTTCCTTCAACCTTTGTAAAGGGTTAAGGAACAAAATCACTTTAATTAACATTGTGAAGGGCAAAATCACATTTAAACACTTTAAAAGGGCTTTCCTACCACTTTGCAGCTGGTCAACTGACAAAATCACTTTAATTAATTGAAATAAAGACAAAAGCACATTTAAATGATCCTCTTTATTGCATGATTTAGTAAAATCTAAACAATTTACACCATTTTTAATAAATTCTAACACATGCTTTAATAAATTATAAAAGATCCAAATTAATTTAACTATGATTGTCTGACAAATAGTTACATCGATCATGATATATATCATGATGCTCTTAATCAAATGAGGTAACGCAAGTTTAAGCTGCACCTCGTGGCCCAATTGAATTTTGACCATAGCACCATTTGAAGTTGGGGGAGTTCATGTAAAGTTCCTTTTTAAAAAGAATTAAAAAAAAAAAATCCAGCAAAGAGTTCATGTACAGTTTAGTACTTATATTTAACATTTTATAATTGATTTAGATACTAAATTTCCTAAAATTCACCATAAATCAATTTGATGAAAATTTGACGTGAATAGACATTAAATTTCACAAAAAGAATTAAATACTACAATTCAATAATTCAAGAAAAAAATTGTTCAATTTTAAAATTTTAAAAAGATTGTGACATTGACCCATAATTTTGAAATTGTTTTAAATTATCCTTATAAGTGATACAACAATGACACATCAACATAATAAACATCAAACGAGCATCCAGGGAAAAACAATGATGAAAATAACTAACAACACTTATTTTCATAACATCTGAGGTATATATAGAACATCAAAAAATTCTCACATTTAAGTTCCAAAACATTACGGCATAATATATTATATGTCCCAATTAAGTTGTAAGGCTGCTCATTTGCGTACATACAAAAAGACCATTGACACAATACCACTATTGCCATATAACACAAACGCTGCCTCTACCTATACATTGACACTACACGCCCACACCACTATTTTGCCATACACCACACACATCGATATCTCTCCCTCTCTCTCTCTCTCTATATATGATATATCATTTTTATTAGAACAACCAGTCAGGGCTCTCCTAAAACCTCTCAAAAACTCTCTGAGACATTGCTGCTCACGAAACTCTCACTTTGAACAAGGTGAATAACTTTATCTTCTCTGAACTCTCACTTTGATTATTGTTTTGTTTCCCACGTAATTTCGTCTTGTAGTCATGGCGGGAGGCAAAGGAAAGAAACACCTAACCAGGGTTAACGCAAAGGGAGAAGTTTGTAATTAACCTCCTTCGCAATAAAACTGCCAGAACGACGGTGATGGCCCGATGCGATGCATGCAAGAAAGAGTTCAAGTCGCTCGAGAAGAAGTGTGAGCATGAGAAGAAAAAGCTTTGCAAGAAAATTGGATGAGAAAGCAGAAGTAATTCCTTCAGTTTTTATTTGATTCAATTGTCTGATCTTTTTGGTCTGTGTTATCCAAGATGGTGTGTGGGAGGGGACTTTAATGTTATTAGAAGAGCAAGTAAGAAGTTAAGAAGTTCTAGAATTACTACTAGCATGAGAAATTTTGGTAGTTTCATTCGTAGTTGTCAATTAAGGGATACTCCTCTGAATTCATTTACTTGGTCGATCCAACTTTAGGGATAGGCTAGTGTGTTGCAGATTAGATCGATTCCTATTTACTTGTGATTGGGAAGAGGCCTACTTGATCACACCCCCATTTTACTCGAGTCTAATCCCATTTTTTGGGGTCTGACCCTTTTTAGGTTTGAGAATATGTGGCTATCTCACCCTTCCTTTAAGGATAGTTTTTCCACTTGGTGGAATGAGTTACAGGTCCAAGGCTAGGAAGGTTTCATTTTTATGCAAAAACTCAAGTGTATCAAAGAAAAAATTAAAGTATGGAATAAGGATATTTTTTTAGTATATAAAAGAGAAGAAAACATCAATTCTTTTCCAATCCTTCACCGTCTTCATCCTTAAAGTTTCTCAACAATTGTTCCTTCTTTATTTTTTTCATTTTTTTTGCTCAAGGTGGTGATGGGAACAAAGTAGGTGAATATCACAACTCAAGGGGGGTGGGTTTCCCACAGATTGAAACTGAATCGTGCAAGGGGTGGGTTCCTATCCTTTCTTCCATTTTCTCAACTCCCAAAACGAGGTTTCCGGTGATGGGGTGGGTTGCCCACGGATCGAACCCAAACATAGGCCAAAGGGGTTGGAGATGGTGGCGTGGTTGAGGCTTGGCCAATAAAGAGAGAGAGGGAGAGAAATAGAGAGAGAAGTGGTGGTTTCTTTGTTGGATTTGGATTTGGTGCATTTAGTCACTTTAAATGCACCATAAAGTTATCGTGCGATGAGTGACACATGGAGAGAGTTGAGATTGGAGGGCTAATTCTGGTTCTAGACTTTGGTTCTAGAGGTTTCCAAGTTTTGGTCTCTTTTTTTTTGTGTTTTTTGTTTTTTGTTTTTTTTAGGTTCTATCAATATAGCCGGCCATTCTGTAAAAAAATTAGAGTTTTCTTATGGTGGGACATTTTTTGATTTTTTGATTTTTTTTTTTTTTTGATAAACTTTTGATGGTGGCACATAGAAGTAGCAAGTGTGATTGGAATTATTTATTTAGTTTTAAAATTTTTAAACAACTCATGCATTTTTATTTTTTATTTTTTAAAGTATAGCAAAATCTGGATACCAAACATGCAAAAAAACACTTCTTTGTAAGGGTCATATTGTCATTTTAGGGTTATAATAGTTTCAAGAAATGTTCTTGCTAAACAAAACAAAAATTGTAAAACCCAAAATTTTTCTTAGGCTTAATTAATTAACTATAAAATTGATCACTTTTAGTTAGATTTAAATGTATGAGTTAATTTAGGATTAACCTTGAACACATTCAACTTTGTAGCCAAACAAGGTGATTGTTTTCTAATCAATGAGTGATAGTTTTCGTATCCTAATCAAACACTAACTTTAAAGGTAATCCTAATTAGGTTAGGATTAACTTGTACTATATATAAGGAACCTTTAGGGAGGATTTATATTCTTTTGACTGAAAACAATACAAAGAGAGAGAAAAGAAAAGAAAACAAGAGAGAAGGAAAAAGAAAGGAGCTGTTGCTGTTTTGTACAAATCGACTGCCAACTTCATGTCTGTTCACAGGTAACTTACCATCTATTGACGGGTAACTTTACTATGTTAGCAAGATTTTCATCTCTAATCCAATCCTCCATCTCTATCACTTCTACAACCACTAAACCATCATCACCATCTCAAACCCTACCATACACCCTTCCACAAACATCTCTCCCACGGATTTAGGGACTGATTTTGAGGGAAAATCAGTGGGTGAACTTCTACTTTTGCCTTGGCTAGCATAGGAAGTTAATAAAAAAATCTGCTGTTGTTTTACTACATTCTGACTGTCAACTTCACATTTGTTGACAGTCAACTTCTCTCAGATTGACTGGTAACTTTTCTGTGTTAAAAAGTAATTCAAACCTATTAATTTATAATTTAACATGAGTCTATTTTAATGCCACGTTAGTATACATATTAATTATATTAAATATAGTAAGCATTATAAGGCCATGAGAATTAGAAGTTGAACCCTTAACGCACCATTTAGTTGGAGAAACCTGTCACGACCCAAATTAATTAAGCCGTGATCAATAGTAATAAAACGAGCTTTATTTTAAATAATCTTTTGATAAAACGTGGATGACCCGTATTAAAATCCTCAATCATTTTAAAAATTTTCGGCATGACCCATCCGTAGATAGGACATACCATCGTGAAAACCTGTTATAAAAATTCATACATAAAAATTTCCTGTCATCCATGGAAGTGGTATCATCCCATGCGTTGCATTCCACATACATACAACCATAAGTAACTAAAATTACAACCCGGATTGAATTTACATTTACATTAACCCAATCGAAACCCACTTAATTACATGTTCCTTCTCATGAAAAATACATTAATAATAAACATAAAGAAATTTCCATTAGGAGTATCTTCCGCCTATAAGAGCAAAACCAATCCCTGGATTATCTGAAAAACATTTAAGAATAATAGGCGTGAGTCCGACGACTCAGTAGATATAATTTGACATAGTAAACTAAAGCAATGATATAAATAAAACCCATTATATCATTTAAAGCAAAATATACTAACCAAGTATATTACAAATCCCAAAATAAGTTATAACCCATAACTTAAAATAAATAATGCATAATGCCCAATGCATGTGACTCATGTCCAATTTACATTAAATCCATTACCAACCACTCTTGCAGGAGTCTTCGCGCGGAAACGGAGGATTTAAACCCAACCTCCAAGAGGACAATACAAGGGTTCCTACCTGGAACCGGAAAGTAGCCTCTGATTCGGGAACACAAGGGTTCCTACCTGGAACCGGAAAGTACCCCAAGACCAAAGGAATGGAAAAAACCGTAAAGTCCCATTGACTGCAAGTAGTCCAATTCCAATGACCCCTTTTTATGCAATACTTTTACCCAGTATTCATTAAGTCCATTTAATGCATGATTATGCCCAACATGCAGTGCGATAAACCATAAAATGATTTTTAACCAAAATCATCTCCAAGATATGGTATATAACCCATAATCAAATAACATCATAATTATACCCAAAATTATGATATACAACATAAACTCTCATTATGATTATAACCTTGAAATCATAATCGAAAACATCAATTAATATAGAAATTAACCATAAAATCCATACATCTCTATTCCATAGAATGTATAAAATAAACCAAGCTCATAAATAAACATAATATCTCATTTATGTTATCAAATACCCATAATCTCATTCCAAGATTTATTCCACAAACCATTTATATACGTATTCTAGGCCCAAGAATACCAAATACTATGATAATATATACCATATTATCACGTCAATAGTTTAAACCTATGTAAATTACACCTACCTCAACCAAATGCGTGGAAAAAATGTAACCTTTGAGGTTGTGGGTATGAAGTCCAAGCCCTAGGATGCAAATGCACGCTCCCAATCCAAGCCCTAACTCCCAAATGACTTGGTTGATGAAGATAATGGAGGTCCCAACTCCAAATCGCCACCAAAACTCCCAAATATGCATGAATAACCAAAAAATGTAAGAATGAGATGATAACCCAAAATAAATTACAAATCCCAACTCCAAAATGTGAGAAAATACCTCTAGAATGCGAAAGGAGTTGATGGGGATGAACACCTATGTCAAAACCCATGAAATCCAAGCTCACGCCATTATGAACAAACTCTAAGCTCCGCCAAGAGGTTGGGCAAGATGAATCTAACCATAATAATACATTCCCAAGCATCAAGGAGAGAGAAAAACCCAAATCCACAACCATACGCGTGTAGATCGGGCCAAAATACGCTAGATTCGAGCTTGCCGGTGTTGGATCGAGGTCGCCGTGCTCCGGCGAGTCACCATCGAGCCTCCACCCCCTCTTCTCCTTCTCTCCTTCTCTCTCTCTCTCTCTCCATGCCTAAAAAGACCAGATCTGGTCTAAAAATCATGGGGGATGGGTTTTTATAAAGGGTGAGGGGCATTTGCGTCATTTGACGCAAAAAAATTTGCAAAATCCGCGATGCACGATTGATCGTGGTCTAAGGACATGATCGATCGTGAAAAATAGAAGCAAAATCATGTTTCTAGGGCACCTACGATCGATCGTCCTCAAGACACGATCGATCGTCCCCAGGCCAGGATCAATCGTCCCTTGCTGAAAATGCCCAGTAACTCAGGCAAATGTGTATAAACCCACACAGTACACACCACTGCCTTATTTTCATTAATGAAAGTAATCTTCTCAATTCTTTTCTTCTTCCTTTAACTTTAAGTTATTTAATGAAAATAAGCAAATAACTCCCAATTTGAATCCAAATAAAATATCAGAAAAATCAAATTCCCAATATATCAAAATCTCATTTTCAAGTTTTAGTACAAAATTCGTCTCCCGACAGATTTTCCTAAAACAAACATACGTGGAACCCAATCCAAACATGCTAATAAAATCCCATAAAATCACCAATGTCTTATAATATTATAAACTCCCATTACCGCCAAAAATTATCTTTCAAAACAAAGATTTAAGAAAATTCACTTTTTCCCCAACACTTAGCCAAATTTCAGCAACTTAAACCCTTAAGTTGCAAATAAGGCTAAACACACCCGAAAGATACTCAATGCACCAACACAAGCATCAAAACACATCCAACATCATAATATCATACACATGCATTACCCATGCATGTAATCATCCGACAAATCAAGGGATTAACTACGTTAACCATAGATTAAACCCTTAATACCCTATTTAAAAATTATTGGTATTACAAGACCTTTTAGTT
This sequence comes from Liquidambar formosana, assembly GCA_039720395.1. Taxonomy (NCBI): domain Eukaryota; kingdom Viridiplantae; phylum Streptophyta; class Magnoliopsida; order Saxifragales; family Altingiaceae; genus Liquidambar; species Liquidambar formosana. Next base: position 2,992 of record JBBPBK010000041.1, on the reverse strand, counting down.
TAAGTATGATTTATTGATAAATAATATTGTTGATTTTAGGTTTTGAGTAGTGTTGGGATTATTAGGAGTTTGATCGCTTAGATTGTTGAAGGTTTGGCTTGAAGTAAGGGAACTTGCACAATGTATCGCCCTCTTTAATTAAATAAAAATAAATCTAATTTTTATTCCTCTCTTGTGAGCCAATGATTTGTGGACAATTGTTTTCAAAATTGTTTCATTATCAAAGTGTTTATTTATTATGTACTGTGGGTCAAGCAAAAATAGTCATTTATTGAAATTGTTTTACATATGTGTTTGAATTTATTTTACTTGTGAAAGATATTTGTCAAATGTTTCTTTTGTATAAGTGTGAACTCTGGTTAGATTATTGGTCCTAGGGGATTCTAATACTGTTGAAAGATTGGTCCGTCCCAGTAGGAGATTCTAATACTGTTGGTCATCAGTATTGATGTAGTGTAAAGTCCCACGATGATGGGCGCTATTGAATATGAGTCTAGCCAGAGGAAGTATTGTATGAATTAGTGTTTTATTGATTGTTTTATATCAATCAAAAAGTGATTTATCGAATGCATTATTATCGGAAGTGTTTCAATGTTATTATTTATAGAATTGAAAGCAGGAGAATTATTTCTAAAAAGTTTATATGCCTACTAAATTGAAAGAAATGATTTATTGTGAAACTCTATCGTTTTGTTACTCCTGTTTTTAAATCAATCGGCGAATATGCTTGACCACTTCCTATATATATTGTGTAAAGTTTTCTTGCTGAGCGTTATGCTCACCCCTTATATTTTTTCCCATGAATGATTAGCTTGATGTGATGGTTTTTTGCGTACGAAAAGCTAGAATGTCGACAACTTGATATACTAGTATAGTTTGGAACTTTATTTTAGCAGTTAGAAGAATTTAATTTGTTATCTCAGTGGATATTGTAGTAGGTTATTGGAGGTGACAATTTATTTTGATGAATATGGATTTATCTAGTTATTTCAATTAATTGTTGAGATTTTAGTTATGCTATAGCTTGAATTTTATTATAGATGAATTATTAGAGACAAATTTATCATAGGTTGATATTGTTAAGTGGTCTAGCCTATGCGGGACGTAATCCTATGTGGGTTATGACAATCATGTCGCCAAATCCAATCTTTTGGGTTTGGGGCGTGACAAAAATCACTTATGATATAAGATCACTTTTGAAATACAGCTCCCAAACGCATATAAGATTCTCTTCTGCTACTAATAGCTTCTGATTCTACTTCTGATTTTGCTCTGAAACTATCCCAAACAAGCACTAAAGAGCTTCTCTCAAGAATATGTTTGAGGTTATTTTGCGGAGAGAAGACGTGAGGAGACAAAAATCTAGAATTAAATTGGTCAAGGAAGGGGATGGTAATTCTAAGCTGTTTCATAGAGTAGCAGGGAGAGAGAAAGAGAAGAAATATGATTCGGAAATTAGAGAAGGAAAGAGAGAGATTTTGGAGGATCCTAGGAGCATATCTGAGAAATTCATTAGATTTTTTTCTGCACTTTATTCGGCTAGAGATGATAGCAGTGGTGTGGGGATTGAGGGGATTGATTGGAGCCCGATTTTGGAGGCAAATGCTATGTTTCTAAAGAGGCCTTTTGATATGGAGAAGATTAGAGAAGCCATTTATGATATGGATAGGGAAAGGGCTCGTGGGCCTGATGGTTTTACTATGGCAGTGTGTCAAAATTGTTGAGAGATTGTGAGAGAGTACTTAGTTAAAGTTTTTAATGAATTCTATGATAATGGAGTCATCAATAAGAATACTAATTTTACCTTTATAACTCTCATTCCAAAAAAGAATAGATCCATTACATCAAGGATTTCAGACCCATTAGTTTGGTCACAAGCCTTTATAATATTATTGTTGAAGTCCTTTCTAGGCAGTTGAGATTGATCATCCATAGTACTATCTCCCCAATTCAAAGTGCCTTTGTCAAAGATAGGCAAATTCTGGATGCAGTCCTAGTGGCTAATGAGTTGTAGAGGAATATAGAAAGACTAAAAGGAAGGAGTCATCCTTAAAGTAGACTTTGAGATAGCTTACAATCATGTGGACTGGAATTTCCTGGATTATGTTTTATTCAAGAAAGGTTTTGGTCGTAGATGAAGAGTTTGGATGGAGGTTGTTTAGATTCTGTTTCTTTTTCTATTCTCTTTAATGGTAAGGCTGAAGGGTGGTTTAATGCGTCTAGAAGTCTTAGGCAAGGCGATCCCCTTTCCCCATTCCTTGTTCACTTTGGTAGTGGATATTTTAAGCTGGCTGATTATCAGAGTTGATGAGGTTGGTTTAGTTAAAGGCCTCCGATGGGTAGAAATAGTGCCAATGATCATCTTCTACAATTTGCGGATGATACCATTTTTTTCTCTAACAATGAGGAAGATAGTGTGAGAAGGTTGTGTTTGATTTCAAAATTTTTTGTTATCTTTCTAGGTTAAAGATCAATATGAGTAAGGCTCTTTGATTGGGATAAATGTTTTTACCACATTATAACTAGACTTGCTTCATTGGTAGGGTGTGGGATTGAAAAGCTTCTTGTTAAGTATTTAGGTTTACCTCTTGGTGGTGATCCTAACTCTATTAGGTTTTGGGATCCAATTGTGGAGCGAATTTCCAAGAGACTTGATGGATGGAAGAAGGCATTTATTTCATTACGGGGAAGAATCACTCTTATTCAGGCTTGTCAAGCTTCTATTCCCATCTATTACATGTCCCTTTTAAGGATGCCAATGAGAGTAGCTAAAAAGATTGAGAGAATGCAATGAGATTTTCTTTGGTGGGAATAGGGGATAACAAAAAAGATCATCTCATTAGGTGGGATAATGTGGGAAGACCAAAAGTGGGAAGTGGGTTAAGAGTTGGTAATCTAATTACTATAACCAAGCTTTAGTGGGTAAGTGGCTTTGGAGATTTCCTAAGGAAAATGACTCTGTATGGCACTTAATCATCAAAAGTAAATATGG